>CM076975.1:52022477-52059977 GCA_039105355.1 Benthosema pterotum | reverse complement strand
AAAATTCAAGAATTCTTTTGGTTTTGTCCACAATTCCAGGCTGTATTTTGCCAACAAAACAGTGTAGACTTCTTCATTAAGTGGTGCTAGTTCAGATGATGAATATTTTAACTCTTGAGAGGGTGAAAGTTTTTACACTCTCAAGAGTTACCTCTGGTTAACAAACTTTCCATCATTTAGCCTGGGGACCACCTGGAACCTTCTCAAGGACCACTGGTGGTCCCCAGACCACCTGTTGAAAACCCCTGCTTTAGACCCATACGTTAGTGACATCGTTCATCTTGTGTCAAACAATTCCAACAGAAAGATGCTTACCCTCTCTTTGGTGTTACAACGAGACGACCAGTCTTTCCTCTCTACCCTGAAGACATAAAGCAAACAGAGAGAGAGAGAGAGAGAGAGAGAGAGACAGAGAGACAGAGAGAGAGAGAGAGAGAGAGAGAGAGAGAGAGAGAGAGAGAGAGAGAGAGAGAGAGAGAGAGAGAGAGAGAGAGAGAGAGAGAGATTAATACAGCGGCCATGAAGATGATGGCAAGTTGTAAGGATAATGGGAGTCAGTCCCTCCACACTGTTTTTATGGCAGCCACACACTCATCGATCTGTGCAATAAACCAGCGGCAGCAAAACCACTCCATCTTTCTCTTTATGCTGCCTGTACCTGATCATTATGCAGACTAGGGCCTTACCCGTTGGGAATATATGAACACCAAATGATGTACTGTGTGGGTAACGTGATATCACCAAAGATGCAAGTATTTTGATGAAGGATTGCTTTAATGCACACTTTTTGCAAAGGCCAGTCATTGTGTGTGTGTGTGTGTGTGTGTGTGTGTGTGTGTGTGTGTGTGTGTGTGTGTGTGTGTGTGTGTGTGTGTGTGTGTGTGTGTGTGTGCGTGTGCGTGTGTGTGCGTGGTGTTGCTATTTGCATTGCCCCCTGTGGCCGAAAAGGGAATTGCCAATGTTAACCGAATGGGGAAATTTAATGCACCAATAAATTCATTATTAATCAACAATTTGTTAATTCAGTCTCTTCCTAATGTTATGGTCAATGACTGTGTGAAAAATCATAGCGATGGGTGCAGCCAGTGATGAGTTACGCTCGTTTCAGACAGACAGACAGACAGAAAAACACACAGACAGACAGACAGACAGACAGACAGAAAACACACTCCTTCAGAGTCAATCTAATTTAAACCCATAGCACTTTGATCCGTTGTACTTCAACTAGCCTTGATGAGGCTCAACTTATGTCGTTTAGATTAGCTGGTATAGATGTATTAGTGTATGTACGCATTCTACTGTTGCAGATATTCTACTGTTAGGCTCTTAGGTTGATTATGATTCTTGTATTCGATCTATTTTACCATGTATTGTTTTGTCTCTGCTGGATTTCTCTCTGGAACGTCTGCCAAAATTGTTTTAAATTGTGCTGCCTGCACCTGATCAAAACACACTGAAATCTCCACTGAAGTGCACACAAACACTTTTTTGATTATGAATCCTGACTAAACTCAGATTCTCCTTTTTATCTTTATAGTATTGTTCCTGTGATTGCTGGGCAGTGGGCATGAAGCTCATCTCCTCTATAACACTATTTATCAAACATAAGGTCGGGACCCATTCGTGGTTCACAGACACAATGCTATGAGTATTCTGTTTTTTGGTTTCCTACAAAAAAAAACATTTCTTTTTTCAGTAAGGCCATGAACAAATCTACAAAATCCCATAATAATCATACCTGTATTTGCTAGGGCATTAACTAAATATCCGACTAGTCGATTATTCGACTAGCAAAACACTATTCGACTATTAATTCACTATTCGTTATTCGGTAATAATCATTTTTGATATATATTTTTCAATTTTCTGCAGCAGGCATTGTGGATGTGTGCTGTGGTGTTAGTAGTAATTGTAGGTTGATTGCTCATTTTTCATGTCATAGTGTAACTGAGTTACAGTAGTGTAATAGGCATGTATTTTTTCAATGGGAAGTCCAGAATCACACATTTTATTGGCTAAAAAACAATTATATATATATCTATATAGACTAGTCGACAATTATTCGACTACCAAAGTATTCGATTCGACTTGCAAAAAACGTGTTTGGTCAATGCCCTAGTGTTTGCTGGGTATGAACCCCATCTCTAAAATAATCACACCTGTGTTGACAGGGTCATACCTGTGTTTGCTGGGTATAAAGCCCATCTCCTCTATAATAATAATTATACCTGTGTTTGCTGGGTATGAACCCCATCTCCTCTATAATAATAATCATACCTGTGTTTGCTGGGTATGAATCCCATGTCCTCAGCCTCGTTCTGCTGGGGCTGACCCGTCTGGCCTGCCACCACTCCTATAGTCAGCTTTTTACAAAAGCTTTTTACAAAAGTAAACGGTATGGAAGTTACTAAAGTTGGGAGAGTGTTTTTTTTCAGTGTCTCTGACTCCCCGAGTCACAGTGCCATACTGCACAGTAACAATCCCTTCGTATTAGTGTGATATCCACAGACAGGGGCGTAGCTAGCAATTCTGGGCCCCCTGCAAAGCTTTTCCACATGGCCCCCCCTTTCCCGGCGGCGTAAAAGGGGAATTTCACCCATTTTCAACATTTTTTCTGAAGGTGTACAAATGCAACCAAATGAACCATTTGTACGCTCTCAGAAAAAAAAAGAAGTGTCTATAGAAATCCATTAACATGATGACATACATGATGTGTTTCATCATGTTTTTGTGGTTTTTCTTCAGACCTCCATTTCCAGGAAACACAGAATGGGGGGGAAACGTTTTTATCATGTCCACCCATACAGCACCTCTAGGTTATACTAATGACATATTAGAATGTTGAAAATGGGTGGAATTCCCCTTTAAAATGCTTCAATCTGGTGCACTTTGAGATCACAATCAAACTTTGAGATAATCATACCTGTGTTGACAGGGTATAAAGCTGGGTATGAACCCCATCTCCTCTATAATAATAATCATACCTGTGTTTGCTGGGTATAAACCCCATCTCCTCTATAATAATAATCATACCTGTGTTTGCTGGGTATGAACCCCATCTCCTCTATAATAATAATCATACCTGTGTTTGCTGGGTATGAAGCCCATCTCCTCTATAATAATAATCATACCTGTGTTTGCTGGGTATGAACCCCATCTCTTCAGCCTCGTTCTGCATGGGGCTGACCCGTCTGGCCTGCCACCACTCCTCATCCCCACAGTCCATGATGTGCAGAACGTCTCCGAACCTGAAGCCCAGAGCCTGGCTGAGGAAACCGCAGTCTGCCGTCTTATCGTAGTCAAACAGAGCCCTGGGTGTGGAGACATGGGGAGAGAGAGAGAGAGAGAGAGAGCGACATTGAGGGGTCAGAAAATGATAGCGGTCGAACTGCTGTTCATGCAGCCTGAATATAGTCTGGAAAGTGTAAACCGGCCCAAACTACCACAGGAAAAAAGAATCCCTGGACAGAGTGGGTCTGGAACTCCTCAGTGTGAATTAAAGATCTCAACGGGCCTGAAAATTAAGGCCCTACTAAATGGAATAGATTTTAGGCCCTACCCGGCCCTAAACTGTCGGGTTTGGGCAAAATTTGAGAATTCGCCACAGATTAAAATTGAAATGGCAATCAGCACCATCTTCATAATAGGTAAATACAGAAAATAACTATTATTCTTACTATATTAAAATAATTCAATACATACTGTATATTATTTTTTCATGGGGCACTCTTGAGAGTGTAAACATGAAACCAAATGGACCCTTGCGGGTCCATTTGGTTTCATTTTTACACTGGTTAACATCTGGTTACATCTGGTTAACAAACTTTCATTTAGCCTGGGGACCACATGGAACCCTCTCAAGGACCACTGGTGGTCCCCGGACCACCTGTTGAAAACTCCTGCTCTAAACTAAAGTAATTTAAGATCATTTAAGCTGGGCTGTTGCCCAAATCCAGTGCATTTCTGCATACTTCAGGCCCAGGACTTGTCCCTATTTGTTGTCTCCATTCTCAATAGAAGTCTATGTAGAATCCAGAATTTGCGAACAGATTCTGCGCAAGTCTGTCTATGACTGTGCTCTGGGAGACAAGAGGATAGAATACCATCTGTACTGTATACTTTAAAGATGGAGTGCCATGGATTTTTCTACCCTAAACCATGATCATCAGGTAGTAATGTTATATGAAAAGTAAGATCTTTTCCCCAAAAGTGTACAGTGTTTGTTAAACTGTCATTTTTTATGATTCCACCCTACCAGTTCATTAAGTATGCCTGGTTTGCCTGGTGGGTGGTGATGGGTGGAGATCCACCTGAGCTGAAGCCACGCCCACAGCTTTAGTTGTATGATAAAGGGGGAGGAGTTAGGGGAGGGGCTGAACACATGATGTCACTATACTGAAGTTTTTTTTCATTGGCACGTTTGGCTGGAAAGGTTCAGCCCCCAGGAAGAAACCCTAAATACAAAGGGAAGACATCATTGCACATAAAAACACACCAAGGGGTCTATTTACATACTGTCACCTCTTAAACATGTACAAAATTGGAAAAAATACAAAAATCACGGCACCTCCTCTTTAAAGTCAAACAAAGCCTGGTACGGGTTAGCCAGGATGCTAATGTTGATCTGTAGTCTCCTGCACACAACGTAAAAAACAAACACAACAGGCAGACCATGAAACACATTGCACTAAGGAAACACAGCAGGAAAAAATGTACACTAAAACTCTCCTGCTTCACTTTATTTATTTTTCATTTGATTCCTGGTTGTTTTAAAGTTTATCATGGTTTATACTGTGTTAAATGTTTGAAGTTTGATGTTTTGAGTTACTTTCAAAAGATCACAAAGACGGAGCGGGAAAAGAGAGAGTAAATCTCATTCTCTGGGTAAAACGGACTGACAAAATCAGTTGTAAACGCTCATGAGAAGTTTAAAGAGGAGGTGCCGTGATTTTTGTATTTTTTCCAATTTTGTACATGTTTAAGAGGTGACCGTATGTAAATAGACCCCTTGGGGTGTTTTTTATGTACAATGATGTCTTTTTGCTGTCTTTTTGCTGTTTTGCTGTCCCTTTGTATTTAGGGTTTCTTCCTGGGGGCTGAACCTTTCCAGCCAAATGTGCCAATGAATAATATAGTGACATCACGTGCTCAGCCCCTCCCCTAACCCCTCCCCCTTCATCATGCAACTAAAGCTGTGGGCGTGGCTTCAGTTCAGGTGGATCTCCACCCATCACCACCCACCAGGCAAACCAGGCATACTTAATGAACTGGTAGGGTGGAATCATGAAAATTACAGTTTAACAAACACTGTACACTTTTTGCAAAAAAAATATCTTACTTTTCATATAACATTAATACCTGATGATCATGTTTTCGGGTAGAATTCATGGCACTCCATATTTAAGTTTGGTAAACACACAGTTGCACACGGGGAGCACATCCTCCTATTAGTTGGCATTGACAGTTTGGTCAGCGTGCATACAGTATATCGAACAGAGTGCCATGCTCCTCCTCACCGATAGGGGGCGCATACAATTGAAAGCCCAATGCAGAAGAAAAGCTTGTATGATTCTTTTTTTATTAATCAACGAGGCACACTGCAATCCTAATTTCTGGGGTTGCAAGAGTCTAACAGCCGTGGAAACATGTGAGTACTTCATATTTGAAATCTGAATGTTTATGCACACGTTTTAGAACTGGATTAAGTGTTTAGAACTGGATTAAGTGTTAAGAAGTATGAGCGTCATGTCATGGCTATGAGCGTCATGCATGGCTGCATGGCTATCAAATACCTAGCATTCAATCCGACAGTTACGATAATAGACAGTATATATGGGGCGAAGTGTCGAAGTGTCCTTGAGCAAGACACTGAACCACGAATTTCTCCAGATGTGCTGCTTCGTGCCTTGCACAACAATCTGTGCGTGGATATGTATGAGTGAACGAAATGCACTATGTCCGGGGTTTTCAACCTTTTTGACTCCAGGGACCACATTTTATTCAGCATCTGAGCCACGGACCAACAATTGATGACATTTTCACACCAGAAGACCTAAAATTAAAGAATTCTTTTGATTTTGTCCACAATTTTAGGCTGTATTTCGCCAACAAAGCTCTGTAAACTTCTTAATTAAATAGTGCTAATTCAGATGATGAATATCTTAACTCTTGAGAGTGTAAAAATGAAACCAAATGGACCCGCAAGGGTCCATTTGGTTTCATTTTTACACTCTCAGGAGTTACATCTGGTTAAACAACTTTCCATCATTTAGCCTGGGGACCACCAGGAACCTTCTCAGGGACCACTGGGGTCCCCAGACCACAGGTTGAAAACCCCTACACTATATAAATAAGCGTCTTAAATAAAGGGGCTCTATAAACACAACATTTACCATTTTATATCATGTTATTCATGCTTGTCTGTGTGACTTTGTCCTGAATCTCCTCAGAATGGAAACACATTGTAATGTCTGCCATGCATGTCTGTGTCCAACACATGACAATGGTTAAAGCGTAGTCCTGGCTGTGTACGACGATGATGATGATGATGATGATGACGCACACGGAGAATAAATTGAAGCCATGGTGATATCTCCATATCACACCGTCCTTCACAAAGAGCTCCACTGCTGCTCACCCAGACCACCTGTCACACTGGGTTTGGATCACCGACGGACATCATGAACACATCAACTCTCTCTCTCTCTCTCTCTCTCTCTCTCTCTCTCTCTCTCTCTCTCTCCAGGGGCGGATCTAGGGATGGGCATGGGGGGCATGG
Source organism: Benthosema pterotum (assembly GCA_039105355.1). Lineage (NCBI taxonomy): Eukaryota > Metazoa > Chordata > Actinopteri > Myctophiformes > Myctophidae > Benthosema > Benthosema pterotum. The sequence goes on along the minus strand of CM076975.1, from coordinate 52,053,199 downwards.
GGGGGCAATGCCCCCCCTAAATGCCCTGACTGCCCCACCAAACATGATGGCATTCAAAACAGACCAGAATTTCAAAGATATTTCAAATTAAAGTGCTCATATTTAAAAAAGATGTGAAACACTACTACTGCTACTAACTAACTACAGCTGTGTCACCACTAAACCAACAGCATTTCATCACTGAAAACAGAAAACTCTCTGAGTCAGACCTTTAGCTTTATGCATGCTGCGTGTCTGTTGCAACTTCAACAACAACTGATGTTATTATTGATGCTTTATTACTTGACTAATAAAAGTCCTGTAACCGAAAATGGTATGGGTGCGACTTCAACGCCTGTGTCGCTTCGCGCCACGGGCGATAAAGTCGCACCCATACCATTTTCTCCTGCCCCCCCAATTGGGAAATGTTACATCTGCCCCTGTATCTCTCTCTGAACCACGACAACCCATCCAGAGTCTCTTAAATATTCTCCACAGCGGACAGTTCCCACCATCGGCTCTCTTTCAGAGCACGGCTGACAGTAAATTGTTGGTTTATTTGTGTCAGAAACGATATATGGACCCCCCCCAACCCTCCTGCATTAGCTCTTGAACCTACTGAAGGACACTGCACTGTGCATATTCTATGTCTGTCATAACAGCCAACCGTTTGACCAAAATGGGTGAACATTATAACTTATAACTATAACTGTATAACTGTCACTCTCTCCCCCTGGGTGTGACATGTAGTATACTACAGGGCAACCTCAATGTAATTGAAAAAAAAAAAAAAAAAAAAAAAAAAAGGAAAAAAACTCATAGGCGATTTTAGGATCTTCCAGCAGGGGGGCATAGATCTGTAACTCTTAAGAGTTGAGAGACTCCATTACATTGTGTTAAAGCAGGGGTTCCCAACCTTTTTTGACCCAAGATCTACTTTTCAGCAGCCAACCCCTCCGGGATCTACCAGTCCAATATCAACATTTCAAACCACACGCATCGTTGCCGGCCTGCAGTAACTTCACAACAACACAACACTACGTTGTTTTACCACTTTACTTTATGTCCATATAAGCATAAAGTACAACAGACTTGTCATAAGTAGGCCTACAACAGTACAACATAAGTACAACAGACTTGGACAAACACTGACATTGCAAATGCAATCATAATAAGAACAGTCCAGAATAGTCCATTACACGTTGCAGAACAATATTGTTGGCATAATTCACAGACAGCAGACAACAATCCTCCAAATGAGCCACTTCGTACACACACACACACACACACACACACACACACACACACACACACACACACACACACACACACACACACACACACACACACACACACACACACACACACACACACACACACACACACACACACACACACACACGAAAATCGCTCTTTTTTTCTTTTCCATCCCATTTTTTTCTTTCCCCCCACATCTCCCGAGATCTACTTGTGATCAGGCCGAGATCTACCGGTAGATCCCGATCTACTGGTTGAGCTCCATTGTGTTAAAGTATAGGCAAAGGTTCTGCCAGAGTAGGAACGGCTGTGATGCCAAACAGGTTTATCTATCTCACGGATCGACTTCCTGTTGCTGTGGCTGTGGCCGACGATTTTGCTGTCGTACGCTGTGAGCTTGTAGGTCTGATATTTTTTGAAAAATCGTGTAAATGGCGCTAATCTTTGAATATGTTATTTCAGAAGCAAACACTCAAAACCTTTGCTTCTGAGGGATCCCTAGAACATGAAATCATCACTGACACAGAAACATACATTTTTCAGAGAGATTAGAATCTAGCATCAGAATCTAGAATCTAGCATCAGAAACTAGAATCTAGCATCAGAAACTAGAATCTAGTGTGAGAAACTAGAATCTAGCATCAGAAACTAGAATCTAGTGTGAGAAACTAGAATCTAGCATCAGAAACTAGAATCTAGCATCAGAAACTAGAATCTAGCATCAGAAACTAGAATCTAGCATCAGAAACTAGAATCTAGTGTGAGAAACTAGAATCTAGTGTGAGAAACTAGAATCTAGCATCAGAAACTAGAATCTAGCATCAGAAACTAGAATCTAGCATCAGAAACTAGAATCTAGCATCAGAAACTAGAATCTAGCATCAGAAACTAGAATCTAGTGTGAGAAACTAGAATCTAGCATCAGAAACTAGAATCTAGCATCAGAAACTAGAATCTAGCATCAGAAACTAGAATCTAGCATCAGAAACTAGAATCTAGTGTGAGAAACTAGAATCTAGCATCAGAAACTAGAATCTAGCATCAGAAACTAGAATCTAGCGTCAGAAATTAGAATCTAGCATCAGAAACTAGAATCTAGTGTCAGAAACTAGAATCTAGCGTCAGAAACTAGAATCTAGCATCAGAAACTAGAATCTAGCGTCAGAAACTAGAATCTAGTGTCAGAAACTAGAATCTAGCATCAGAAACTAGAATCTAGCATCAGAAACTAGAATCTAGCATCAGAAACTAGAATCTAGCATCAGAAACTAGAATCTAGCATCAGAAACTAGAATCTAGTGTCAGAAACTAGAATCTAGTGTGAGAAACTAGAATCTAGCATCAGAAACTAGAATCTAGCATCAGAAACTAGAATCTAGTGTGAGAAAGTAGAATCTAGCATCAGAAACTAGAATCTAGCATCAGAAACTAGAATCTAGTGTGAGAAACTAGAATCTAGCATCAGAAACTAGAATCTAGTGTGAGAAATTAGAATCTAGCATCAGAAACTAGAATCTAGCATCGGCAACTAGAATCTAGTGTCAGAAACTAGAATCTAGCATCAGAAACTAGAATCTAGTGTCAGAAACTAGAATCTAGTGAAACAATTTCATTTTTTGCGCTTTTTGTGCTTTATTGTATATTGTAAAATGTATTGTAAATCCTGATTAAATTGTAAACTTTTTTTTACCATTGTAAGTCACTCTGGATCAAGAGCGTCTGCCTAAATTGTAAATTGTAGAAACTAGAACCTAGTGTCAGAAACAAGAATCTAGCGTCAAAAACCAGAATCTGGTGTCAGGGACTAGAATTTAGCTTCACAAACTAGAATCTAGTGTGAGAAATTAGAATCTCATGTCAGAAACCAGAATCTTTTGTCAGAAAATAATAATTTCATGTCAGAAACTAGAATCTAGTATCTGGACAAAATGGATTAAACCGGTATGAACTGGAGAGACTAACGTGGCATAATGTATTGGACTGAATCGGGTTCATGAACCAGGCTTTACGTTGAGACGTGCTTCTCTCAGAACCTCACAGCGCATGTGTCAGTTCCTCCCAAGGTAGCCTGGTCTAGCCCTCAATGATTTTGGCCTTGGGGGGGCGGGGTGCCGTGGGATCCACACGGCGGAAGTGCTGCGCTCTGATTTGATCTCACTAACGTGTCGTCATCCCCGGCCCCTCCCCCGCCCGTCCACTGCTGTTCTACGTCACATCATTTAGAGCCACGCCCACCCCGGAAGGTTGACTCCTCCCTCTGTTCTACGTCACATCATTTAGAGCGACGCCCACCCCGGAAGGTTCACTCCCACTTGAAGGCCACTTTCCAACGTGCGTTAGTCCAGGCTTTCCGTTTTCGCGCAAGGCGAACGAAAATGAAAGCCTGGGTGTCGAGGCTACTCCCAAGGTAACACAGAGTACATTCTATGCTGTTTGAGGTGCAGGCAGGTAGGCTGTGCTGCTGCTGCTGCTGTATGTTTCTTGTTTTGACGATTGACGTCTGCCTCTCTCCTCCCACATAAAGACAGTCGTGTCACTTTGACTCTCGCTTTGAAAATGATTACATTTTTCCAAGGCCGTTCTCGTTTCCTGTGATTACAGGAGCGCCTGGCTGAGCATGTGCTGCTCTCTCTCTCTCTCTCTCTCTCTCTCTCTCTCTCTCTCTCTCTCTCTCTCTCTCTCTCTCTCTCTCTCTCTCTCTCTCTCTCCCTCTTTCCCTCTCTCCCTCTCTCCCTCTCTCCCTAGGGGTGGATCTAGGCATGGGGGGGCAATGCCCCCCTAAATGCTCTACTGCCCCACCAAACACAATGGCATACAAAACAACCCAAGATGTTTCAAATTAAAGATCTTATATTTAAAATGATGTGAAACACTACTACTGCTACTAACTAACTACAGCTGTGTCACCACTAAACCAACAGCATTTCATCATTGAAAACAGAAAACTCTCTGAGTCAGACCTTTAGCTTTATGCATGCTGCGTGTCTGTTGCAACTTCAACAACAACTGATGTTATTATTGATGCTTTACTTGACTAATAAAACTCCTGTAACCGAAAATGGTATGGGTGCGGCTTCATCGCTCGTGTCACTTCGCACCACGGGCGATGAAGCCGCACCCATACCATTTTCTCCTACCCCCCCAATTGGGAAATGTTACATCCACACACCCTCACCCCCCTCCCTCTCTCTCTCTCTCTCTCTCTCTCTCTCTCTCTCTCTCTCTCTCTCTCTCTCTCTCTCTCTCTCTCTCTCCTCTCTCTCTCTCTCTCTCTCTCTCTCTCTCTCTCTCTCCCTCTCTCTCTCCAAGGACATGAAAAGACATCCTTTGCAGTGCTAATGATTGGATCCACCTGCTGATATCATAACAAACAGCTGTGCTTACTCCACCATGCATGTAAAACCTCTCTTAGGGTTACTCCTCAGTGTGGTAGTTCCAGAACCCATAGGGTACATACCTGATATAGAAGCCTCTCTTAGGGTTGGTACTACCAGAACCCATAGGGTACAGTACATACCTGATATAGAAGCCTCTCTTAGGGTTGGTACTACCAGAGCCCATAGGGTATACGTACCTGATATAGAAGCCTCTCTTAGGGTTGGTACTACCAGAACCCATAGGGTATATGTACCTGATATAGAAGCCTCTCTTAGGGTTGGTACTACCAGAACCCATAGGGTATATGTACCTGATATAGAAGCCTCTCTTAGGGTTGGTACTACCAGAGCCCATAGGGTACAGTACATACCTGATATAGAAGCCTCTCTTAGGGTTGGTACTACCAGAACCCATAGGGTACATACCTGATATAGAAGCCTCTCTTAGGGTTACTCCTCAGTGTCGTTGTTCCAGAGCCCATACTGCTGTTCATCAGCTGTTCTCGCAGGTCATGGATCTTGGCTTCAAAACGACTGTATTCTGAAGAACAACAGAACAACCAAACAACACGGTGTAAAAACGACTGTATTCTGAAGAACAACAACAGAACAACCAAACAACACGGTGTAAAAACGACTGTATTCTGAAGAACAACAGAACAACCAAACAACACGGTGTAAAAACGACTGTATTCTGAAGAACAACAGAACAACCAAACAACACAGTGTAAAAACGACTGTATTCTGAAGAACAACAGAACAACCAAACAACACGGTGTAAAAACGACTGTATTCTGAAGAACAACAACACAACAACAAAACAACACAGTGTAAACCAGTGGATCTGACTCTATCGACACTGAGACATGCTGATTAATCATACTCTGTACGTAGTGTCTATACATAAGGTGTCAACTATCACAAGATCAATTAAATGTGTCCCGGCATGACCCAGGTTGAGTCTTTGAGGAAATTCTCATTTTTGTTTTATCATGTCATGTGAAAGCAGCAGAGTTGTACCCGAACGCGTTCAAAGAACGAAAGTTCTTTGAACCGTTCATATTTTTAAGGAACTTGAACGGAACGGACCCTCTATCTGCTTGAAGAACGGCGGTGTGAACTCGTTCATTTCTGGCGTGAGTGAACGTCACTTTTCTTGCGTTCGATTTTGTTCAAGAGCGGGGCTCGACAGCCTCGCATTTGTGACTAAAATGTTCATAGCACCGGTGCGAGTATTTATATTACTGTAGTACGGCGGTGTTGTTCGCTAAAATAGAGCAGATATACAAGCTAACAACGTGTTGAGGCTCGAGGCATCCTTAGCTTGAAGATCTGTTCTCCTTGCCCACCGCCCCGCCCCTCCCTCTGCTCTGTCAGCAGCGCACAGCATCAGACAGCTCACACACAGCACCAAGGGAGGACGCTTCTCTCCAACACGTTGAATGAGCTTCTAATGCTGTTCATGTTGGTAATAATCTTCCTGCGCTATGCGTGTATTTAAATCATATACTGTCTGCGCAGCAACCTTTTGCCTCACGCACGTGTGACGCTATCCCGTGATTAATCATAAACGCACCACATGCGCGCTCGGACGCACAACACTTGTGTATTCTTATCATCATTGCCTGATTTGCCGTCGGATCGTTTTCATTTTTATTTACCGGTAGGCTACAATAAGCCTACTAAAAGCAGAGGCGGCCTTAAGGTTTGGGGGACCCTTTCACATTGTTATTAATATAACAATATGGGCTATTGTATAGAGTTGGGGCCGCGACGGCCCGGCTCATTTGCTTAAAGGAGAATTTCACCCCAAAACTTTTTTTTATCTTTATTTGCAGTTATTTATTTAGAAAAAAGTGGTCCAGGTGCTGTTTTGTGAAAACGCTCCTTAATGGCTGTTTCCCCTATCCCAAAATAAGCTTATAATGGGGCTAATGGGTCAAATGCAAGTTCACCTATATACATCACTCCAAAATGCATTTTCTGCTATATATTGTCTCCCCACCATGTCAGTAGTGTGTTAACACTCACACTTTCACTTTCACTTTTGGTTCAGCAGTGGTTCAGCCATAAACCATGTGCCACGCCCCCACCTTTTGAGACAGCTGAATCACTGGGACTTTCAGTCGACCTGGCTATGTTAATAAATTGATATTGTAAAATAGTAGCCAACTTGGAAAAAATGCTAAGCATTGAGCCCTGTTCAAGAGTGAGACTAGAATGAGCTGAAAATAGAGCAGATCTACAAACTCAGTGACGCACTTTGAGCTTGTTGATCTCTATTTCTGCTGATATTTTCTGCTCTATTTTCAGCACACAGAGATGCACAGGGCTGGACTGAACTGAGCGCCTTCATAATAAAATCTTCACAAATCAACTAAGGACATCTTCAGTTGTATATGGCTTTGGGCTGCAACCATTTTGAACAAAAAAAGAGGGAGGGGAAAAAAGAACGAAAAAGAACTATAATAGTTCTTTTTTTGGAACCAAGAACTTTAGTTCTAAAAATTCAACAATGAACTATGAACGGAACTAGTTCGTTTTTAAATGTATGAACTATGAACTGAACTATTTCAGAAAAAAAGAGAACTTTCCCAACACTGGAAAGCAGAGAATCATAGCTACTATTTGACATACTGGTTGTGCAATTTGACCCACCAGTTTTTGAGATATGGTTTATAGAGTAACAGTAACTAGAGAAACAGGAATTTGAGAATTTCGCTTTTAAAGATGCAGTTCTTGGTCTGTGGCATGGGGGGGCGCTAAAAAAGTTTGATTACAGGTAAAAACATGATTCACTCCGACTGCAACAAACAAAACCCCACTGCTATTAACTTTTTTTTTCCTGCTTTCTACGATGAGAATCGTACGGAGGTAATCTAAGTACGTCACGTTAGTTTTTAAAATCGTGTTCGTCGATAACCATTTGTTAATTATATCATAGCACCGGCCACTGTTGTAGGTATCATCCCTGTGAGACAATGTGATTTGTAACTCTGTTTACTTCCATTAAAAGCACTATCTTCCAAGTGCTGCAACTCAAAAGCATCCAGTGCTGAGGTATTATGTACTGGCTGTACTGACAAACTAACACTGGTCTGCACTGATAGACTAACTCACTGTGGTCTGTAGTCATAGACTAACTCACTGTGGTCTGTAGTCTAGACTAACTCACTGTGGTCTGTAGTGATAGACTAACTCACTGTGGTCTGTAGACTAACTCACTGTGGTCTGTAGTCTAGACTAACTCACTGTGGTCTGTAGTCTAGACTAACTCACTGTGGTCTGTAGTGATAGACTAACTCACTGTGGTCTGTAGTCTAGACTAACTCACTGTGGTCTGTAGTCTAGATTAACTCACTGTGGTCTGTAGTTACTAACTCACTGTGGTCTGTAGTCTAGACTAACTCACTGTGGTCTGTAGTCTAGACTAACTCATTGTGGTCTGTAGTCTAGACTAACTCACTGTGGTCTGTAGTCTAGATTAACTCACTGTGGTCTGTAGTCTAGACTAACTCACTGCCAGTGTTGCCAACTTGGCGCATTTGTCACTATATTTAGCTTTTTTTCAGACCCCCCTAGCACCAAAATTAGTGAAAAACTCCTGGCGGAAAATCTAGTGTTTTTTTTTAACTAGTTGTAACTCCTTGAGAGTGTAAAAATGAAACCAAATGGACCCTTGCGGGTCCACTTGGTTTCATTTTTACGCTATCAAGAGTTAAAAATATTCATCCTGTGAATTAGCCCAAGTCTACACACCTTCCAGGCGGGCATCTAGCGCATTCTAGTGCATTTTGGAAGTGCCACTAGTGCATTTTGGATTTTGGCAGTTGGCAACACTGCTCAATGTGGTCTGTAGACTAACTCACCCTCCGGTCTGTACTGGGCGATGATAGTGACGGTCTGTCCAGCGTTCTTCAAGGCGGCGGCTGCCTGTTCGTGCGTGGCCATGCGCAGGTCCACACCGTTCACCTGGAAACACAAGAAAGAAATACAATGAAAAGAAAAGTTTTTTTTTCTGCAAATGAAAACAATTCACATGAAAGAGCTGTGGTGTCAGATGTCAGTAATTGCTCAACTGACGTCTCCGAACACCGAGACAGATAAAACCGATGAGAGTCGATGACGCATGGGCAATTCTGAGCGTGATTCCATTTCAATGATCAAAGGATCATTGGAAATCCGGACTATATTTTTCCTTTTATTGCTGTTGGCCTTTCCTTCTTCAATATACTCATCGAGACATTGTTTGTTTTGTTGTTGGCGGTCTGAAACAGAGCATCATATGTTCTCTCATATGCTCTAAGCCAGTGGTGGGCAATTATTATTATTTTCCCCAAGGGGCCAAATGAGATACATAAAATATTGTGGAGAAGCCAAGACTAAAGGCTGGACTAAAGTCTGCGTAATATTAATTTAATTTCAAGATAAAAGTAAGAGTAAGACCAACCATTTTGACACCAGGGCCCTCTATTTATTCAGTACTTGAGCCACGGACCAGCATTTGATGACATTTTAGCCCCACAGACCCCAAAAACTAAAGATTTATTTTGCTTTTGTCCACAATTCCAGGCTGGATTTCTCAAGCAAAACAGGCAAACCTAGATAAAAAATGACCATTCTTTTACATTCTCTGGCTAATTCGGATGAATATTTTAACTCTTGAGAGTGTAAACATGAAACCAAATTGGTTTCATTTTTACGCTGTGTGTGTGTGTGTGTGTGTGTGTGTGTGTGTGTGTGTGTGTGTGTGTGCGTGTGTGCGTGTGCGTGCGTGCGTGCGTGCGTGCGTCAGATACAGAGTGGGCCAAAATGTAAAACTGAACAAAGCCGCGGGCCAAGTTTGAACGAACTAACCTTTTAAAGGGGAATTCCACCCATTTTCAAAATTTTGGGTCTGAAAGAAAAATCATTAACATGGTGAAATACATCTTGGTGATGTCATCAGATGTATTTCACCATGTTTTTAGACTGATGATTTTTTTAGACCTCCATTTTTAGGAAATACAGAATTGGGGGAACTTTTTCATCATGTCCACACAACACATCTCTAATGACATATTAAAATGTTGAAAATGGGTGGTCTTCGCCTTTAATTTGATAATGACTCCAGGGCCAAATGAAATTACACGGCGGGCCAAATTTGGCCCACGGGCCAGAGTTTGACACCCATAATCTAATGAATCAAGGTCAGTGTTTGGACGCAGTGGACACACGGTGGACACACGGTGGACACACGGTGGACACATGGTGGACACACGGTGGACACACGGTGGACACACGGTGGACGGAGGTTCCACCGGAAGCCGTCGCCGGTTGGAGTGCTTTGAACGTGGTGACCGGGTACGACCCCATTAATCTGTCCTGAACATTCTGTCTGCTGCTCCACTTTTATAGAGGACTTTATGATCGACGAAACTCTCTCTGTCTGTCTGTCTGTCTCTCTCTCTCTCTCTCTCTCTCTCTCTGTCTGTCTCTTTGTCTGTCTCTTTGTCTGTCTCTTTGTCTCTTTGTCTGTCTGTCTGTCTGTCTGTCTGTCTGTCTGTCTGTCTGTCTGTCTGTCTGTCTGTCTGTCTGTCTGTCTGTCTCTCTCTGTCTCTCTCTCTCTCTCTCTCTCTCTCTCTCTCTCTCTCTCTCTCTCTCTCTCTCTCTCTCTCTCTCTCTCTCTCTCTCTCTCTCTCTCTCTCTCTCTCTCTCTCTGTCTGTCTTTCTCTCCAGGGGTGATCTAGGCATGGGCATGGGGGGGCAATGCCCCCCTAAATGCACATTTCAAATTAAGTGCCTATATTTAAAATGATGTGAAACACTACTACTGCTACTAATTAACTACAGCTGTGTCACAGAAAACTCTCTGAGTCAGACCTTTAGCTTTATGCAGGCTGCGTGTCTGTTGCAACTTCAACAACAACTGATGTTATTATTGATGCTTTACTTGACGTCCTGTAACTGGAAATGGCATGGGTGCGGCTTCATCTTTTCTCCTGCCCCCCTCCCAATTGGGAAATGTTATATCCGCCCCCTTTTCTCTCTCTCCCTCTCCCTCTCTCCATCTCTCCATCTCTCTCTCTCTCTCTCAAAGCAGGAACTGCAGACCAAAGTCAAAGTGACATCAGAATTAATGAGTTGTGCTGAAAACTATAACTTTTGTATCGTCTCTTATCCAGTAACCTCGGGCTTCTAGCGTAAAAATGAAAGGGTTACACGCTCAACAGTTAAAAATATTCATCATGTGAATCATCCCATGTCTACACAACTAGAGAATGTAGAAGATTAATGGTCATTTTGATCTGTATGTTGGACTGTTTGGTTTTCTCGGAAATCCAGCCTGGAATTGTGGACAAAAGCAAAATAAATCTTTAGCTTTGGGGTCTGTGGGGTTAAAATGTCATCAAACGGTGGTCTGTGGCTCAAATTCTGAATAAAGGGAGGGTGATGACGGGTCCACAGGACCCGCAATGACCAGTGGAAGTAGGATCGCTAAATTCATATTTAGAACTTATATTACAGACGAAAAGAAAAACAGAGATGACTTGATTTGCATATTTAGGAAAAGTCATGGAAGGGGAACTTTTTCAGACCATCACAGGCAGAGAAAATCCACTACAAAATCTCAAAAAGTCTTTCTAGTGATATCTGGGGCAGAAGTGAGGCGTTTTGTTAGCTTACGACACAGATTTCCTTCAGACTGGCGCCACCTTGTGGGTCGAAACAAATAATTATATCACCTATTAACACCTATTTTGTTGTTTTTCTTCTTTCAAATTTCTAAATTAGAGCAGGGGTTTTCAACAGGTGGTCCGGGGACCACCTGTTGTCCCTGAGAGGGTTCCAGGTGGTCCCCAGCTAAGTTTGTTAACCAGATGTAACTCTTGAGAACGAAAAAATTAAACCAAATGGACCCTTGCGGGTCCATTTGGTTTCATTTTACACTCTCAAGAGTTAAAATATTCATCATGTGAATTAGCCGAAGTCTACACAACTAGAGAATGTAGAAGATTAATGGTCATTTTGATCTGTATGTTGGACTGTTTGGTTTCCCAAATCCAGCCTGGAATTGTGGACAAAAGCAAAATAAATCATTAGTTTTGGGGTCCTCAAATGGCGGTCCGTGGCTCAAATACTGAATAAATGGTGGGCCCTGGGATCAAAAAGGTTGAAAACCACTGAATTAGAGCAACCCTGGTGTCAGAGACTCTACCCAATACTACCAATCAACTCTTTGTTTTTTAACACTACTATCTTATTTAATACATTATATATTTAGCCCCCAAATATAGGACTTACTGTGCTATCTTTTTTGCTGCTTGGGAAAATGAGAATATGGGACAATAAATGTATGTTCTGCAAACGGCCGGGCGTCTATAGGGACTAAAACACTGAATAATCATTAAATAATGATTTGATAATCTCCTGTTCTTTTTTTATTCATCACTTGTAACGCCGTCTTGCTTTTTGCGCTGAAGGAACGAGGCTAGGGATGGAAACTGAGTGAATTAAATGTTCCATTCCCACGTTATACTGTATGCTACGACATGTTTTATTCACATGCTTACGGTCCGCTAGCATCTCTCCTCCGGGTCTAGACCAGTTCTCTACACTGATAACAGTTGTCTTCAACTCACTCAAGTTTTACTTTAAAAAATATTTTTTTTCCTTACCAATCTTTTTTTTCTGGCGACTGATATTGTCCTCGGATTGTTGAATTTCATTTACATTTTATTTATCTTTAAAATATTGTTTCATTATTGAAATTATCTTATTATTTGGGTGGGCATGGCCAAATTTTGAGGCGGTTACATTTTCCAAAACAATATTTTAAAAATAAATGAAAACAGTAAATGAAATTCCACAACGTGCGGTCATCGTTTCTCGAGGCAATCCGATTGGCCAGTTGGGAGGGCCAAACATGATGAACACCAACAATGGATGGAGGATGGCCCTGTGTGACTTACACTCAGTATATCTGGTCTCCTGTGTGACTTATACTCAGTATCTGGTCTCCTGTGTGACTTACACTCAGTATCTGGTCCTGTGTGACTTACACTCAGTATATCTGGTCTCCTGTGTGACTTATACTCAGTATCTGGTCTCCTGTGTGACTTATACTCAGTATATCTGGTCTCCTGTGTGACTTATACTCAGTATATCTGGTCTCCTGTGTGTCTTATACTCAGTATATCTGGTCTCCTGTGTGACTTATACTCAGTATATCTGGTCTCCTGTGTGACTTACACTCAGTATATCTGGTCTCCTGTGTGACTTATACTCAGTATCTGGTCTGCTGTGTGACTTACACTCAGTATTTGGTCTCCTTTGTGCAGCTCTCCACTGAGATCAGCCGGACCTCCGGCCAGGATGAAGGAGATGAAGATCCCCTCTCCGTCCTCTCCTCCTACGATGTTAAACCCTAACCCCGTGGACCCCCGGTGGATCAGCACCCGACGGGGGTCCCTGGATGGATGGAAGGAAGGAGACACAACGGGGTTAACTACAAAATAAGAGTTCATTGCGAAGGCAGTGAGCCCTTACTATGAAAAAGCCAAGCAGAAATGTCTGTCTGTGTGTGTGTATCTCCCAATCCCAATAGAGCTGCGCAGTGACGTCCCGCCCCTGTTCCGGAAGTCTTTTCCCAATTCATTTTTCTTCATAGACTTTTCGAAAATAATTTATATCAAGACGATTACGCCGCGGACACAGCCAACTCGAGTCGTGACGAATCATGATGACACACACAAACTTTTGGGACAATAAAATAATTTCTAAGATGAAAAACGAAACAAAAAGTCTTGTATCATGCCGTTTTCTACTTCTTCCCAATTATATATTATATGACGATATTGTGTTTGTTGTCATGATTTGTCACGACCTGAGTTGGCTTTGGCCGCGGCGTAATCGTCTTGATATAAATTATTTTCGAAAAGTCTATGAGAAAAATGAATGGGGAAAAGACTTCCGGAACCGGGGCAGTGACGTCACTGCGCAGCTCTATATCTTAGTCGGATATGTATGGAGTACTAATCCGTATGTATGCTACTAAATGCTATCATACCGGATTGCTGTTTTTTTTTTTTTTTTTTTTTTTTTTTGGGGGGGGGGGGGGGGGGACTATAGTCCGTCTGTGATGCAGGGCGCGACTATCAGTGTTGCCAACTTGGCGCATTTGTCCCTATGTGTAGCGCTTTTTCAGACCGCCCTAGCGCCAAAATTAGTGAAAAACTCCTGGCGGAAAATCTAGTGATTTTTGGCTGGTGATTTGGGGCGAAATTGATTGACAGGCGCCAGAGATAAAACCCTCATTTTTCACCATTTTTCCTCCTATGATAGTGGTTTTCAACCACTTGAGAGCGTAAAAATGAAACCAATTTTTACGCTCTCAAGAGTTAAAACATTCATCATGTGCGTTAGTCCAAGTCTACACAACTAGAGAATATACAATATTAATGGTCATTTTGATCCGTATGTTTTATATTCCCTTCCAGGCGAGCGTCTAGCGCATTCTAGTGCATTTTGGAAGTGACACTAGTGCATTTTGGATTTTGGCGACTACAGTGGACTAAAACGCTGAATAATCAGCCATCATCACCATACATACAGTACACACGGTCATGAAGGCACCGCTCACTTCATGCAGGGTGTGATTTCTCTCTCTCTCTCTCTCTCTCTCTCTCTCTCTCTCTCTCCCTCTCTCTCTCTCTCTCTCTCTCTCTCTCACCTGGGCAGGTCTTCATCTCCCATCATGCCGTGCAGGACGGGTGAGAAGCGGCTGGGCGAGGTGGGCGTGAGGGCTTGTGGGTAATCTGAGCCCAGGTAGTTAGGATGGCTGATGTCTGTGTCCATATGGGAATATGCTGCAGAGAGAGAGAGAGAGGGAGAGGGAGAGAGAGAGAGAGAGAGAGAGAGAGAGAGAGAGAGAGAGAGAGAGAGAGAGAGAGAGAGAGAGAGAGAGAGAGAGAGAGAGAGAGAGAGAGAGAGAGAGAGAGAGAGGGAGGGAGAGAGAGAGAGAGAGAGAGAGAGAGAGAGAGAGGGAGAGGGAGGGAGAGAGGGGAGAGAGAGAGAGAGAGAGAGAGAGAGAGAGAGAGAGAGAGAGAGAGAGAGAGAGAGAGAGAGAGAGAGAGAGAGGAGAGAGAGAGAGAGAGAGAGAGGATTAAGGTACACAGTGTAGGATTCCACCCCTGAAGGCTTACCACTCTCTTATTTGCAGTTGATCTACTGTATTCCCAAAAAGTGGTGCAGTTGTTATTTTGTGGAGGGAAAAAAAAACATTCTGACAAAAGTGAAAGTGTGAGAGTCGACACACTATTTACCACATTGTAAATTAACGCACTTCCATAGAATTAGTCGGCATATCATGTTTTTCTACTCTAGTCTGTGTCTCATAGGAGGGCTGTGGCAGTTCAGACACCTGGCCAGTAAAATCACCTTCACAGATCCTTTTTTTAAACAAGATTGTTTTCATTTAATCCTTAACAGTGGCGTGCACAGAGAGTTTCAAGGGCAGGTGCTCAAATGTAACCAGGAGGGCACTCAGGAGGGCGGAAAATTGAGTTTTGGGGGGTTAAAAACGCATAGAAAACAGCATTTCAGCATCTTTTTGCTCTTTTAAAAAGGGCATGTTGGTCCAGAGACGGCCACTAGGGGGTGCTCAAACCCCCCTTGACGTCTATGTATGCACGCCTATGATCCTTGAGGGGCGGTAGCCACTCTTTGTTTGTATTGAGGCCTAAAACTCCTAATGTAGTGTAATGTTGAAAATGGAGTTTTTCCTCAGTTTTGTTTCCTTCTTATATGTGGAATTTTGATTTGTTTATTTAAGTTAAAAAAAATGTGGCCATGATAAGCGGTCAAATGTTACCTGTTAATTACTTGGGTTTGTATGTAAAAATGTTCTGTTGCGGAATGACCAAGATACCGGTAAATGAACTAACTAACTAACTAACTAACTAACTAACTAACTAACTAACTAACTAACTAACTAACTAACTAACTAACTAACTACTTCCATCCCTCAAATGAACAGATCTGGTCAACCTACAGTACAGGTATGTGGTTTTCAACCAGTGGTCCTTGAGGAGATTCCAGGTGGTCCCCAGGCTAAATAATGGAAAGTTGGTTAACCAGATGTTGGTTAACCAGATGTCCATTAACCAAATGGACCCGCAAGGGTCCATTTGGTTTCATGTTTACGCTCATGTTTCATGTTTCATGTTTACACTCTCAAGAGTTAAAATATTCATCATGTGAATTATCCCAAGTCTACACAACTAGAGAATGTAGAAGATTAATGGCCATTTTGATCTGTATGTTGGACTGTTTGCTTTCCCAATCCACCTGGAATTGTGGACAAAAAGCAAAAGAAATCCTTAGTGTTTGGCGTCTCTGCTGGGGCTAAAATGCCATCAAGTGGTGGTCCATTCGTTGGTTGAAATTGCAGAATAAATAGTGGTCCCTCCCTGGTATGAAAAAGGTTGAAAACCAACCACTGCCCTATACGAATAGCTCAAAACTTGTACTCGTGTACTAAATGAACTTTGTTTCGCTATACTTTCCCAGCGGATCGGCACAAAAGGAAACCGTTTGACAATGTTGGTTCGTTGCGTAAGAAGGTGCCTGGAAAAGAGAAAAACGAAACCCAAGCCGGGAACGCTCTGTACAATATACGGCTGAACGTATTAGTACAACAATTACTGCTGGCTCTGGTTGTTTATTGAATGCACTAAGTGTAGTTTGAGACGTCCTCTGACAAAACCATAACCTTTTTAGCCAAACAGCGCGTCCTGACGGTGACATCTGAGACGTCGTCAGAACAGCTACCAGTGTCTGCCGTTTCCTTTTATACAGCGTTTTTCTGCCAAAGGAGAGGATTATTATTATTATTATGGAGCCAAAGAAAAACAGGTTCTGTATGTAACAACGCTCCGTAACGTAACGCGATCCGTTCTCTGTAGTCAGGCATTCAGTCCATGCTGCGTCGCGTCTCCTCTTTGTGTTCGTCGCGTCTCCTCTTTGTGTTCGTCTGAGAGCAGGGGCGGATCTAGGCATGGGTATGGGGGGGGGGGGGGTATGGGCCCAGACTGCCCCAGCTACCAAACACAATGGCATGCAAAACAACCCAAGATATTTCAAATTAAAGTGCTCATACTTAAAAATGATTTAAAACACTATTACTACGACTAACTAACTACAGCTGTTTCACCACTAAACCAACAGCATTTCATCATTGAAAACAGAAAACTCTCTGAGTCAGACCTTTAGCAACTGATGTTATTATTGATGCTTGTACTTGCCCAATAATATTCCTGTAACTTAAAATGGTATGGTACCATTTTCTCCTGCCCCCCCCCCCCCCCCAGTTGGGAAATGTTACATCCACCCCTGAATGAGAGGCGTTGTCTCCAACCCGTCTGCTAATTACACCCCCGGCGGGTCCCAACTTGAGGCTGTCGGCCGTTTTATAGTGGTCCTGGGCCGTTGGTAAATACCACTAATGCAGGGATGGGCAATTATTTTCCCCAAGGGGCCAAATAAGATACATAAAATATTGTGAAGGGCCAAGACTAAAGGCTGAACTAAAGTCTGCGTGATATTAATTTAATTTCATGACCAAAGTAAGAGTAAGACCAAACGTTTTGATACCGGGGCCCTCTATTTATTCAGCGTTTGAGCCACGGACCACCATTTGATGGCATTTCAG
Organism: Benthosema pterotum; assembly: GCA_039105355.1. Classification (NCBI taxonomy): domain Eukaryota; kingdom Metazoa; phylum Chordata; class Actinopteri; order Myctophiformes; family Myctophidae; genus Benthosema; species Benthosema pterotum. The sequence continues at coordinate 52,035,895 of CM076975.1, read as the reverse complement.
CCCCACAGACGTCAAAACTAAAGAGTTTTTTTGTTTTTGTTCACAATAGCAGGCTTGATTTGGGAAACGAAACAGGCAAACATAGATCAAAAATGACATTATCTGATTGTGTAGATTTTAGATAATTCAGATGATGAATATTTTAACTCTTGAGAGTGTAAACATGAAACCAAATGGACCCGCAAGGGTCCATTTGGTTTCATTTTTACGCTCTCAAGGAGTTACATCTGGTTAACCAACTCTCCATATTTAACTGAAACTCTCTCAAGGACCACTGGTGGTCCCTGGGCCGGTCAGAGTCAGCCAAAGGGCCGCATTTGGCCCCCGGGCTGCATAATGCCCAGGCATGTTACTAATGTGTTTTTGTTTTTGTTTTGTTTTTTACAAACATTAGCACTCTTTGCTTAAACCTAAACATTATGTTGAAATCGATGAACGCCCCTCACTTCACATAGGTGTGATTTTATTTACCATAGTCCTATTACAGACCCCAGGAAATGACATCTGGCCACAGTAGTTGTTTTCCATGTGTCTGAATGAACAACTAGTTGTCACTAGTGAGTCATACAGGGTCTAAGTAGGACTGTAGAAAAATAGTAAGAATCACACCTGTGTGAAGAAGTGAGAGGTGTTTGTATTGCCATAGATCAGGGGTTTTCAACAGGTGGTCCGGGGACCACCAGTGGTCCCTGAGAGGGTTCCAGGTGGTCCCCAGCTAAGTTGGTTAACCAGATGTAGCTCTTGAGAGTGTAAAAATGAAACCAAATGGTTTCGTTTTTACACTCTCAAGAGTTAAAATATTCTTCACCTGAATTAGCCCCAAGTCTACACAACTAGAAGATTGACAAAAGCAAAATAAATCTTTAGTTTTGGGCTCTGTGGGGCTAAAACCTTCTCACATGGTGCTCCGTGGCTCAAATGCTGAGTAAATGGTGGTCCCTGGCATGAAAAAAGGTTGAAAACCCCTGCCATAGATCATATCTCATTGCTTCTAATCACAAATTTGCCTCCTCACTTTTGTCTCCAATGTCCTTGTTCACACAAACCCTCAAGGCTAGACGTAGGAGGGACCACGTGACCTCAGGTAGTCAGGTAGTCAGCCTAGCTGCCGGTCAGTCGGCACCGCGGTGGGTGAGCTGTTGTACTAATATAGACCTTTAGCTAAGCCCCGCTCACTTGTCCACCCTATAGGACACTTTCCAGCATTCATTCCAATGTAAATATCTTGGACTAAACACAATAAATACTGGTTCATTTTTGGAACCAGATCTTCAAAATCTCTTCCAAATCCATCAACAAGGCATGATGCTCTATGCAGTGGGAACATGTGTGTGACATTTATTTTTTTAAAACAATGTTTTATCATATAGAAAAGCCATTGGCGGAGAGGTTTGTCTATCACATGTTTATGCTTAGCTGCGATTGGACCATAGCACTTTGGGGAGGGGCTTACCTAAACGTCTAATTAGGCGTTGATGTCATCCAAGTACGTCCATTAGCTCTCCCTCTTCCTTCCACCTTATAAGAGTGATGTCCGTTCATGCCCGTCATCGCGCACATACAACACGCTTCGACGCTTCGTTTCCGCTGCCGATCGTACCACAACTCCAGCACAAGATGGAGGGCATAGCAGAGAAGAAGGACCACCGACAGGTGGTCCGCGCACAGCACTTGTTTAAGCATCGCATGCAGAACTTTAAGAACGTCTACGGGCAGAGCCAAGCCCTGGGACTCTTCCTGGGTTTGGAGGGCAGCGGCGAGCTCAGCGAAGAGCAGAAGAAGATTTTGGCAGCGGTCGACGGAGAAGCTACGACCGAGAAGAAGAAGGAAGAAGAGTTGACCCCGGCGCAGCTGGCCACGGCGCTCAGACTGTACCCGGTGACGTTTGGGAACCACCCGGGCGCCCCCGCCGAGTCCCCGACCCCCGGGAAGCTCTACGATCTGTGGTCCGAGAAGCACGCTCTGCTGGAGGAGCTGAGGTTCGCCCAGACGACGGCCGAGCACGTCGACCACATCGTCTCCAAGAACGCCGAACGACTCCGAGAGGAGAAACGGGAGATGGAAGCCATGAAGGCCGCGATGGCGGCCGCCATGGACGGCTTCACCAAGATGAAACAGTCGCTGGTGGTGCAGCACAAGCACCTGGAGAAGAAATGCAGCGATCTGGTCAGCGCGGAGACCGGGGAGAGGGAGCAGGTCCGCCAGAACTCGGAGGCGTTGGAGGTCCTGCTGGACGGCATGCGCGGCGAGCTGCGGGCCGTCGGGCAGGGTGTCCGGGAACAGTTCAAGAAGCTGGCCGGCGAGTTCCAGTACGTGAGGAACGAGACGGAGGTCAACGCCAGCATGCTGCGGGAGAGGCAGCGGCAGTTTAGGGACTATCGGGAGGTGTTGCGGAAGTTCAACACCCTGACCCAGAGCATCCACTACATGGAGGAGAGGACCAAGGCCACGAGGAACAAGTTCCAGCAGCTGCAGATCTCGCTGGTCTCCACCCAGAAGGCTCTCGCGGAGGCCAAGGAGCTGAAGGGCAAGCTGGAGAGCGAGTGGAGCGGCACGGAGGCCGAGTGGACGGCCCAGCAGCACGTCTGGGACATCGAGAGGAGCGCCATCCAGGAGGAGTTCCGGAACGAGAGGATGGCCAAGGACAGGGAGTGGATGGACGAGCGGGAGGACCTGTTCTCCATCAAGAAGGGCATGGGCGAGACGCTCTTCGCGGCACGGAACAAGGCGGAGGATCTGGCCGACGAGCTGGCCCTGATCAGGGCGAAGATGGAGGACGAGAAGGAGGAGCTGGCCAAGGCGCGAGTCACCTTGGAGAACTGCGAGGCGGAGAACGACGAGCTGACGGAGGAGCTGGGCAGGAAGACGGACATGAAGGTGGAGTACGCCAGGAGCCTGGAGAGGAAGGACGCCGAGAAGGAGCGTCTGACCCAGAAGGTGTACGAGCAGGACAAGAAGCTGCAGAAGGAGTTGGAGAGGAAGAGGAAGAGGTTCACGCTGAAGAGATTCGTCGACAAGTATTTTGATGACAAAATCAGAAGGGCCATTGAAACGATGCCCAGTAACAAGGAGCTGGAGAAGCTTGCAGGAGAATGCTAATAAAGGCGCTTCGTTAGCATTACTTAGCACTATTAGCATTATTAGCCTTGTTTACTTTACTTACTCGGCATTATACTATTATTAGCACTACTTAGCATTAATAACAACAACAAATACTTAGCATTAGCATTACTTATCATGATTCGCAATGTTAACAGTACTTAGCATTAGCAGTACTTAGCATTATTAGCATTAGTTAGCATTACTTAGCATCATTAACATTACTTTAGTTATTGAAAAATATCAGAGCTACAAGCTCATAGCGCGCCACGGAGTGGCATGAGAACGGGTTATCATGCAGACCTTTGGCATTTTCAGTAAGTTATATAAACGTTTTGACGTAAGAATACACAAAATGGATTGAATATTCCCAGTAGGTGCCCAGGATTATAGAATACACAATATATATTATTGTATTTTAATAATAATATTACAATATTTTAATAATATTTTAGTTATAGAATTACTGGGTTAGGTTTAAGTAGGCTATACTTTTACTGATGCTAGGTTTAGGCATAATTTTATTGAGATTGCATTTAGGCAATGTTTTACTTTCAAAGTTAGGTTTAACGTGAACTTTAAGCATATTTTTACTGAAATTACATTTAGGTATAGTTTCACTAAGGCTAGGTTTATGCTAGCCTGGGTTCAGCCCACAGACCCCATCTACTCCGTTGGGCCCCGCCCACTCTGCTGGGTTCTGTGGTCTGGTGTTGTGATGAAAAGTCTCGTCCGGAAGAACGGTTCGGCCAATGAGCGAAGGAGTTGAAGGCGGGTCTAAAAAAAATAGCCAATCAACACCGAGGATCATCTAAGTGCCACAACGGAACAGCCGATAAAAACAGCACACATCCATTCAGTTTCATTGTAACAAGAGTTTCATTGTAACTAGAGTTTCATTCTTTAATACTGCATTTATTTATAAATAGTGCAAATGTCCGACGCCAACTGCACTGCTAGTCAGTTAACTGCTAGTTAACTGTTGTTGTCGACTGCAAACAACGTCACAGGAAGACAGATTCGCTGATCTCCAGTGATTGGTTGAGGGAAAATCAAGGGCCCGCCTCCTCGTAAATTGGTTACAATGGGGCCAATGTCAGACTCTTGAGCCATGGCTCAGAGTCTGACAATCAGGCTAGGTTTATGCATAGTTTTACTGAAGTTGTGTTAGGCGTAGTTTATATGGATAATATAAAATATGGATAATACATTATACTTGCCCTCTATAACTAGAATTGAACATTTACAACACATAGAATAAGCTCTTCAGTTTAAAAATAGTTCATGATTGTATCCCATGGGGGGCCGCAATTTCACTGTGCCTGTCACATGACCTACATACTGTTGGGTTTGGTGTAGTGGACAGTGTGTACATACTGTTGGTGAGGTCTGGGGGTTGTAGCTGTTCAGGTACAGGCTGTTAGGTTTTGGTGTAGTGGACAGTGTGTTAACATACTGTTGGTGAGGTCTGGTGTGGTCCGTCGTGGTGGTTCCCCGAGGGGGGTCGGGGATCAAATGGTGCCGCTATATGCCGGCGCAGTGCTTATAGAAAACACATCGCGAGGCTACGCATGGCGCATGTGGCAAGCTTATGAAAACAATATTGGCACAGCGCAGCACAACGTCCACTATGGCCAGCCATAAAAACACAGCAACACAGCAATACACAGCAGCCCACACGTTAGAACGCAACAAAAGACATGCTCGTTCTAACAGCGGCCACATTATCAGAATGCTATCCATTTACATGTAGCCGCCGCCTCCTCCTCCTCCACCACCATCACCACCATCATATCGCGTTGCCTTTCTTTTCTGATCCATTCAGCAAATTAATGAGAAACGACGCGGACAGAAGCATGCATCCCATGCGTACTGCGTAGCCTAATGCGAAACGAGGAACAAGACGGTCACTGACTGTAGCACAGGGAGGTGTTGTTTGATGAAGTTCTGTATTCCTCTTACACTGTTTGCTGTTCGATCTGATCCGTGTACGTAATGATCAGCTGGAACGCCACGCGCCCAGAGCGCAAGAGCGCAGCTGCATAAGATTGGTAAGCCTAAATTAAAGCTTAACTCCGATAGAGTTGCAAAGGAAACTTCAAAGGAGACTTCTGTCCGTGAGTGACAGTAACCAATATTACAGTTGAATTATATACACACGCGTCGCACATATAGAGAAAGAAAAAAGGGGAAAACAAAGGTAAATGTTTAATTCCTCCTCTTTACTCCTTTCCCTCGAGGAAGGGGAAAAAACAACTTATCGACTCGGGCTTTTTGGAGTCGACTCTTGTTATGCAAATCGATGCATCGATGTATCGATTTTTTGGTTAAAGCCCTAGTACATACTGTTGGGTTTGGTGTAGTGGACAGTGTGTTAACATACTGTTGGTGAGGTCTGGAGGGTTGTAGCTGTTCAGGTACAGGCTGTTAGGTTTGGTGTAGTGGACAGTGGGTCAGTGTGTACATACTGTTGGGTTTGGTGTAGTGGACAGTGTGTTAACATACTGTTGGTGAGGTCTGGAGGGTTGTAGCTGTTCAGGTACAGGCTGTTAGGTTTGGTGTAGTGGACAGTGGGTCAGTGTGTACATACTGTTGGGTTTGGTGTAGTGGACAGTGTGTTAACATACTGTTGGTGAGGTCTGGAGGGTTGTAGCTGTTCAGGTACAGGCTGTTAGGTTTGGTGTAGTGGACAGTGGGTCAGTGTGTACATACTGTTGGGTTTGGTGTAGTGGACAGTGTGTCAACATACTGTTGGTGAGGTCTGGGGGGTTGTAGCTGTTCAGGTACAGGCTGTTAGGTTTGGTGTAGTGGACAGTGGGTCAGTGTGTACATACTGTTGGGTTTGGTGTAGTGGACAGTGTGTTAACATACTGTTGGTGAGGTCTGGAGGGTTGTAGCTGTTCAGGTACAGGCTGTTAGGTTTGGTGTAGTGGACAGTGTGTTAACATACTGTTGGTGAGGTCTGGAGGGTTGTAGCTGTTCAGGTACAGGCTGTTGGGTTTGGTGTAGTGGACAGTGGGTCAGTGTGTACATACTGTTGGTGAGGTCTGGAGGGTTGTAGCTGTTCAGGTACAGGCTGTTAGGTTTGGTGTAGTGGACAGTGGGTCAGTGTGTACATACTGTTGGGTTTGGTGTAGTGGACAGTGGGTCAGTGTGTACATACTGTTGGGTTTGGTGTAGTGGACAGTGGGTCAGTGTGTACATACTGTTGGTGAGGTCTGGAGGGTTGTAGCTGTTCAGGTACAGGCTGTTAGGTTTGGTGTAGTGGACAGTGTGTACATACTGTTGGTGAGGTCTGGAGGGTTGTAGCTGTTCAGGTACATACTGTTGGGTTTGGTGTAGTGGACAGTGGGTCAGTGTGTACATACTGTTGGTGAGGTCTGGAGGGTTGTAGCTGTTCAGGTACAGGCTGTTGGGTTTGGTGTAGTGGTCAGTGTGTTAACATACTGTTGGTGAGGTCTGGAGGGTTGTAGCTGTTCAGTGGGTCAGTGGGTCAGTGTGTACAGGCTGTTGGGTTTGGTGTAGTGGACAGTGTGTTAACATACTGTTGGTGAGGTCTGGAGGGTTGTAGCTGTTCAGGTACAGGCTGTTAGGTTTGGTGTAGTGGACAGTGTGTTAACATACTGTTGGTGAGGTCTGGAGGGTTGTAGCTGTTCAGGTACAGGCTGTTGGGTTTGGTGTAGTGGACAGTGGGTCAGTGTGTACATACTGTTAGGTTTGGTGTAGTGGACAGTGGGTCAGTGTGTTAACATACTGTTGGTGAGGTCTGGAGGGTTGTACCTGTTCAGGTACAGGCTGTTGGGTTTGGTGTAGTGGTCAGTGTGTTAACATACTGTTGGGTTTGGTGTAGTGGACAGTGTGTCAGTGTGTACATACTGTTGGTGAGGTCTGGAGGGTTGTAGCTGTTCAGGTACAGGCTGTTGGGTTTGGTGTAGTGGACAGTGTGTTAACATACTGTTGGTGAGGTCTGGAGGGTTGTAGCTGTTCAGGTACAGGCTGTTGGGTTTGGTGTAGTGGACAGTGTGTTAACATACTGTTGGGTTTGGTGTAGTGGTCAGTGTGTACATACTGTTGGGTTTGGTGTAGTGGACAGTGTGTTAACATACTGTTGGTGAGGTCTGGAGGGTTGTAGCTGTTCAGGTACAGGCTGTTGGGTTTGGTGTAGTGGACAGTGTGTTAACATACTGTTGGTGAGGTCTGGAGGGTTGTAACTGTTCAGGTACAGGCTGTTGGGTTTGGTGTAGTGGACAGTGTGTTAACATACTGTTGGTGAGGTCTGGAGGGTTGTAGCTGTTCAGGTACAGGCTGTTGGGTTTGGTGTAGTGGACAGTGTGTACATACTGTTGGTGAGGTCTGGAGGGTTGTAGCTGTTCAGGTACAGGCTGTTAGGTTTGGTGTAGTGGACAGTGTGTTAACATACTGTTGGTGAGGTCTGGAGGGTTGTAGCTGTTCAGGTACAGGCTGTTAGGTTTGGTGTAGTGGACAGTGTGTTAACATACTGTTGGTGAGGTCTGGAGGGTTGTAGCTGTTCAGGTACAGGCTGTTAGGTTTGGTGTAGTGGACAGTGTGTTAACATACTGTTGGTGAGGTCTGGAGGGTTGTAGCTGTTCAGGTACAGGCTGTTAGGTTTGGTGTAGTGGACAGTGGGTCAGTGTGTACATACTGTTGGTGAGGTCTGGAGGGTTGTAGCTGTTCAGGTACAGGCTGTTGGGTTTGGTGTAGTGGACAGTGTGTTAACATACTGTTGGGTTTGGTGTAGTGGACAGTGTGTTAACATACTGTTGGGTTTGGTGTAGTGGACAGTGGGTCAGTGGTTACATACTGTTGGTGAGGTCTGGAGGGTTGTAGCTGTTCAGGTACAGGCTGTTGGGTTTGGTGTAGTGGTCAGTGTGTTAACATACTGTTGGTGAGGTCTGGAGGGTTGTAGCTGTTCAGGTACAGGCTGTTGGGTTTGGTGTAGTGGACAGTGGGTCAGTGTGTACATACTGTTGGTGAGGTCTGGAGGGTTGTAGCTGTTCAGGTACAGGCTGTTAGGTTTGGTGTAGTGGACAGTGTGTTAACATACTGTTGGTGAGGTCTGGAGGGTTGTAGCTGTTCAGGTACAGGCTGTTAGGTTTGGTGTAGTGGACAGTGTGTTAACATACTGTTGGTGAGGTCTGGAGGGTTGTAGCTGTTCAGGTACAGGCTGTTGGGTTGGTGTAGTGGACAGTGTGTCAGTGTGTACATACTGTTGGTGAGGTCTGGAGGGTTGTAGCTGTTCAGGTACAGGCTGTTAGGTTTTGCCACTCGTAGGTAGACCACCTCCGCCGTGTTCTTCAGAGCTCCTACGGCGTCTTCATGCATCACGTCCTCTAGACACACGCTGTTCACCTGGAACGCACGCACACACGCACACACGCACACACGCACACACACACACACGCACACACGCACACACGCGCACACGCGCACACGCACACGCACACACGCACACGCACACGCACACACACACACGTCACACAAGAAAGGGTCTTTCTGTGTGGAGTTTGCATGTTCTCCCCCAGTGTTTCTCCCCCGAAATGAAAATGGTTTCATTTTACGCTCTCAAGAGTTAAATTATATTTAAACATCTGACTTACTTAAAAGGATCCCTGCCTAATAAGACAAATATGCCTTAAAACACTATACTTGCCTTCTATAACTAAAACATGCAGATAAAAACACCTTCAATACTTTATTTCTTTCATAAATAGAGAATCTTTCACTCTATAGGAGGTGCTCCTGTCGCAGGATGATGATGTCACAGAGCATGTTCATCCATATATTCCATAGAGCTAGACCACACGTGACATCATCATCCTGCGCCAACAGCAGTTCCTGTTGAGTGAAATATTCTCTATTTATGAAAGAAATGAGATGCCATTGGTGTTTTTATTTGTTTATTTTAGTTATATAGGGAAAGTATAATGTTTTAAGTGATGTTTATCTTATTAGACAGGGATCCTTTTAAAGGTAGGGGAAGTGATTTCACTTTTGTCAGATATCACCCCAAAAAATATTTTTTTCTGTTAAAATGCTCTATTATAAGGTGTGGAAACCACATATGGAGTTTCCCCCTCCCCCACGTTAGCAGAGGAGCTAATAAAAGTTCCCCAGGTCACCACAATTCTCCTCCAATCAGGAGAGAGCAGCAGGTTCACATAGTGTAGCTACTGTTTGGCGCCCCTAGTGCACCAGGCTGGTACTACACCATGAATTTCAAATCACTTCCCCTACCTTTAATTTTCAAGAATCTACACAATTAGAAAATGTAGAAGAATTGTTATATTGACCAACGTTTTTTGCCAGTTTATCTCCTAAATTGTGGACAACAACTTGAAAATCCATAGTTTTGCATCCAACTACAAAACCCAACATCAGACGGTGCTACTCTGTGGCTATAATGCAGAATAAATAGTGGGCCCTGGTATGACAATCGTTGAAAACCACTGCAACAATAATCGATAGAGATATGGTTTAGTCGGCATCAAAATGCTTGTGGACGTGATTACTGGTCCTGACCACAGGCTTACGGTTCAGTTTGGAGGTTGGAAAAATACTTTTCAATTCCATTATTTTACTTGTAACAAAGCAGTTCAAAACTGCAGTAACCGTTTGATAACCGCTGCAAACGTTTTGCATAACAATCACGACTGTTTCGTGTAACAGTGGACCTAACCCTAAAATCAACCTCAGCAAAACCTAGGCCTGAACCTGACCTTAAAGGTAGGGGAAGTGATTCCACTTTTGTCAGATATCACCCCAATTTTTTTTCTGTTAAAATGCTCTATTATAAGGAGTGCAGACCATATATGGAGTTTCCCCCTCCCCCACGTTAGCAGAGGAGCTAATAAAAGTTCCCCAGGTGGAGGGTGAATTCTCCTCCAATCAGGATGGAGCAGCAGGTTCACATAGTGTAGCTACTGTTGGGGGCCCCTAGTGCACCAGGCTGGTACTACACCATGAATTTCAAATCACTTACCCTACCTTTAACCATCGACCGTTATGTCAACAGGCACAACTGTTAAGCAAAAACGGGCGTGGCAGTTATAAAAACGGTTATAAAACCGCTGCAACGGTCGCAAATCGATTTGACCCCTGCTGGCTCCAAGTTCACCCTGTCGGAAGGGACCTGACAGAGACATTGTTCTGGACCCACGGATAGAGATGAAGCTCTTTGCAGGGCTTGACACTAACACTTGCCCGCTTGCCCGGGGCAAGTAAAAAAAAATGGTGGGGCAAGTGAAGACTGCTACCTGGTTGCCCAATCGGGCAAGTGTGCACTATAACACTACACAAGCTAAATTTGTCTTGAAGGCAGTCATTGCACTCTGCCTCTGTGTCTTTCCCTGCTTTCTAGATATCCACAATTCCAGGCTGGATTTGGGAAACAAAACAGGCAAATTAACATACACATCAAAACGACCATTAATCTTCTACATTCTCTAGTTGTGTAGACTTGGGGCTAATTAAGATGATGAATTTTAACTCTTGAGAGTGTAAAAATGAAACCAAATGGACCCGCAAGGGTCCATTTGGTTTCATTTTTACACTCTTTTACACTCTTTTACACTCAGGGGTTTTCAACCTTTTTGACACCAGGGACCACCATTTATTCAGCATTTGAGCCACGGACCTGCACCATTTGATGTCATTTTAGCCCCAAAGACCCTAAAACTAAAGAATTGTTTTGGTTTTGTTGACAATTCCAGGCTGGATTTTGCAAAACAAAACAGTGTAGACTTCAGCTAATTCAGATGATGAATATTTTAACTCTTGAGAGTGTGAAAATGAAACCAAATGGACCCGCAAGGGTCCATTTGGTTTCATTTTTACATTCTCAAGAGTTACATCTGGTTAACCAACTTTCCATCATTTAGCCTGGGGACCACCTGGAACCTTCTCAAGGACCACTGGTGGTCCCTGGACCACCTGTTGAAAACCTCTGTGTTACAGCTATAAGGTTACACTACACTACAGTAAAACACTGTGGTTGTACCCTGGGGTCAGTGGTAGAGGGATGGAGAGGGGAGGGGAAGGGTAGCCTGTGTGATCACCAGGGGCGGATCTAGGCATGGGCATGGGGGGCGAGGGGGGCCAATGCCCCCCTAAATGCCCAGTCTGCCCCACCAAACACGATGGCATGCAAAACAACCCAAGATATTTCAACTTAAAGTCCCTATATTTAAAATGATGTGAAACACTACTACTGCTACTAACTAACTACAGCTGTGTCACCACTAAACCAACAGCATTTCATCATTGAAAACAGAAAACTCTCTGAGTCAGACCTTTAGCTTTATGCATGCTGCGTGACTGTTGCAACTTCAACAACAACTGATGTTATTATTGATGCTTTACTTGACTAATAAAAGTCCTGTAACTGAAAATGGTATGGGTGCGGCTTCATTGCCCGTGGCGCAAAGTGACACGGGCGATGAAGCCGCACCCATACCATTTTCTCCTGCCCCCCCCCCCCCCCCCCCCCCCTCCTGCCCCCCCAATTAGGAAATGTTACATCTGCCCCTGGTGATCAGAGATCTGCACATGATATGGGACGAAACATGGCTAGCAAATTATTCACATCTTGATGTCATATTCACAAAAAAAATCAGGACTTCAATTCCAATAATAGCAAAAAATAGCTGATCTGTTGTACAACCTGAGCTTGTAGATCAACTTTGATAAATACATATTAAGTGCATACATTCTATGCCCTGGTATCAAAAAAGGTGTAAAAGAAAACCCACTGAGATACATGAATGAACTGATAAGAACAAGAGTGTAGCGGGGAAAATGACAACGCTAGCACCCCACCCCAAAGGGTCCATTTGGTTTTCATTTTTACACTCTCAAAAAGTTACATCTCATTAACCAACGTTCCATCATTTACCCATGGGACCACCTGAAACCCTCTGGTGGTCCCCGGACCACCGGCTGAAACCCACCGTCTTCGGCTAATCCTCCCCTGGATATAATGTGTAACACTGATCTAAGCCAGCACCATTCTGAACACCATGTTACTGCCATGCAGTCCCTCCTTTGTCCACAAGGTGTCAGCATCGCTCCCCTGACCGACAGCTAAAGCAACCTGATCCTAACCCTAATACAGCCTGGAAGAGTTGCTGCCAGGGTGTAGTGTCAGGGGGACGCGGGGGACGGCGTCCGGGGACGCGGAGGGACGGCGTCCCCCCACTTCTCTATTTTCGGGGCAAAAGTAGGCCTATGTTTTTTTGTCTTGTCATTTACTTTTATGGATACAATTAGGCATTGTAAACAATCATTCTCAATATGCTATACAGGGCTTGACACTAACACTTGCCCGCTTGCCCGGGGCAAGTAAAAAAAATGGTGGGGCAAGTGAAGACTGCTACCTGGTTGCCCGATCGGGCAAGTGTGCAACTTAGTGCACTATAACACAACACGAGATGAATTTGTCTTGAAGGCAGTCATTGCACTCTGCCTCTGTGTCTTTCACTGCTTTCTAGCTGTCCACAATTCCAGGCTGGATTTGGGAAACAAAACAGGCAAATTAACATACATATCAAAATGACTAATTAATCTTCTACAGTGTAGACCTGGGCTAATTAAGATGATGAATTTTAACTCTTGAGAATGTAAAAATGAAACCAAATGGACCCGCAAGGGTCCATTTGGTTTCATTTTTACGTTCTCAAAAGTTACATCTGGTTAACCAACTTAACTGGGGACCACCTGGAACCTGGGGGCAAGTGACCATGACCTGAGGGCAAGTAGAACCTGACTTGCACTTGCCCGATGGGCAAGTGCCTCGGAGACCTTAGTGTCAACCCCTGCTATACTTGTTTTAATAGCGTGTCTGTGTGTGTTGCGCAGGCGCACGCAAATGCAAGTGTGCATGCACGTGTCTTAAAGGGGAATTCCACTCATTTTCAATGTTTTACTATATGTCATTAATATACCTTAGAGATGTTGTGTGGACATGGTAAAAAAGTTCCCCCAGTTTCCTAGAAATGGAGGTCTGAACAAAATCATTAGCATGATGAAATACATTTTGATGACATCATCAAGATGTGTTTCACCATGTTCATGAGTTTCCTCTTTTTCTGAGAGTGTACAAATGTGAACCAAATGGACCCTAGCGGGTCCATTTGGTTCACATTTGTACACTCTCAGAAAAAAATTGAAAATGGGTGGAATTTCCCTTTAAGAGGCGTCCCCCAACTTCTAAAAGTCCCACTACAACACTGGCTACTGCCATAACAATCTATACCAGAAGACTTACTGCTATAACTACATTCATTTATTTATTGAGATAAAAC
>CM076975.1:51879977-52017477 GCA_039105355.1 Benthosema pterotum | reverse complement strand
CATTACCTATGCTACAATTTCACGACCCACACGCAAATCATTTGGCCAGCAATATGTTTGTAATTGCTCTATTGGTTGATGGCCCAGGCAGGATATTTCATCCAGCGCTGGCCCTATCCAAAATGATGCCCCAGGCAGGATACGGTATTTCAACCAGTGCCGGCCCTATTCAAAATGATGCCATAGACAGGCTATTTCATCCGGCCACTGATGTGGGCACCCTGACTGTTTTTAAAAACACACAAACAATAAAGGGTCATTTTATTGTCTTTCAGGCTCATGTGACTACCCACATGAGCAGTTTACAAGTTAATCTATTCATTATTTAGCCATTTGGTGTTCATTTTAGCTGCCCCACCCCCTTTCTATACAAACCCATTATCTATCTACTATATACAAATGTAGCCTGTCGTCATCCTCCGTCATCCTCCGGCAGCAATGTAGAGCCCAGGATCACATTAGGTAATTGGCACTGGGTGGAATGGCTTACAAAATCATGGGGATAAAAAGAAAAGGAATATATCCAAAAACACCAGGGCACCACTCATGATGTGGTCTGGAAGCGTATACTGCAGGGGAGCCCAACCAGTAGATCAGGATCTACCGGTAGATCTCGGCCTGATCTCAAGTAGATCTCGGGAGATGTGGGGGGAAAGAAAAAAAATGGGGTGGAAAAGAAAAAAGAGCGATTTTCGTCTGTGTGTGTGATGCATTTGCAATGGCAGTGTTTGTCCATGTCTGTTGTACTTATGTTGTACTGTTGTAGGCCTATTTATGACAAGTCTGTTGTACTTTATGCTTATATGGACATAAAGTAAAGTGTTAAAAACAAAGTAGTGTTGTGTTGTTGTGAAGTTACTGCAGGCTGGCAACGATGCGTGTGGTTTTAAATGTTGATATTGGACTGGTAGATCCCGGAGTGGTTGGCTGCTGAAAAGTAGATCTTGGGTCAAAAAAAGGTTGGGCAGCCCTGGTATACTGTATATGGAGTTTGGACACATGTGTCACACTGCACATTCACCAGGGGTTAGGCTACAATCATGGGTACAATAAGCATTGATTCATTTATTGCATTACTTTTTGACCACATGGACCATGTTTACATTTCCTATTACATCCCATATGTTGATCCAGCAGAAAAATAAAAATGAAAAATAAAATTACTCCTATAGGTTGTTTTGTAGTTACCACGGTCAATTTAGTCTAATGTCTTAATATTCTACTGGCTGTGTATTGTTCTGTGTAAAGTAGCCTATCAAAAGTTCTATGTAGGCTATTCTTTTAGTTAGCACTACTATTACAATTGCTCTTATGTTCAAAAATGAAGTCTCCTATGACGAAAGATGCAGTGTGCAAAGCGTACTAAAATACTTGACTTAACATTTTCCAAATTGGAGTGAGCGCAAATCGCCTGTCGCCACAACGGCTCGGACTCTAGGCGTGAGGCCCGCGCAGCGGGCTCATGTCTAATCAAATACAATTACCGATTGGGCCCTTAGGAATGTAGTAGATATTAAAAGAAAAGAAATTCCCTCCGATAGCCAAAATCCCTGGCCTAAAACTAGAGAAAGCAAGGAATGTAAAACAATTAACACCCATCTTTTACCTTCTCCTTGGGTGAATGTTTTTAGGTCCTCATATAACCCTTTGTGTCCTGAACGCGTTTTGGTGTTTTATCTGTTGAAAAATAGCAGATCAACAAGCTCATGTCGCCAGGGGCGGATCCACGGCTGGGCGGGCGCCCAGTCATTTATGAAGTCTGCCCAGGTACGAAAAGAACGAATACAATATTAATTATAATATTGTTTATGGCCAGAAGTCTTGGTATATATAGATTTTCGCCAACTCTGTTCACTTCATTGGGCCAGTCCAATGGCGGCTCCTCTATGTTGTAAACAATGTATTTTCAACTTCAGTTGTCCCTATTCAGGCTGCATGAATAGCAGTTCGAGTGTTCAGTTCTGACCCCTCAATGGCGCAACTAGATGGCTCTGCCCCACTGGCCAATCACACCGTGTCTTGTGGACACATGGGTGCACTGGCCAGTGTTGCCAACCTGACTCATTTGTCACTATATTTAACTTTTTCCCACACCCCAACCAGATCCCAACCAACCAGGCCCCAACCTATTGGATGCGTAAGGGTCCATTTGGTTTCACTGTAGTGTGTTAATTTTATTCTAATGCATTCTAGTGCATTTTTGATGCATTTTGGATTTTGGCAGTTGGCAACACTGGCACTGGCCAGTGGCCAAACAAACACAGCTGTCTCCTTCCTCGATCATCCATGCTAGTGTAGTAGCCCACACTGACACAGTATTCTGCTAACTTACAGCTAAAACTCTCGTCTAAATGTCCAAGAAGCAAGCACCATTGAGGAATTATTTTGGTGTTCCATCGCCGCAATCTCCAAAGAGATGCACAGAAAAGACGGATTTGCTGTAAAGTGGCTGATGCACGATGTTGCTTAGTCCTGTTGCCGTTGCGTTTTTTTGCCGTTGCATTCCCCCTTCATCTTGAACGCAACGGGGCTGTGTGTGTGTGTGTGTGTGTGTGTGTGTGTGTGTGTGTGTGTGTGTGTGTGTGTGTGTGAGTGAGTGAGTGAGTGAGTGAGTGAGTGAGTGAGTGAGTGAGTGAGTGAGTGAGTGAGTGAGTGAGTGAGTGTGGAATTCCACCAAATGGGAAACATGTTAACATGTATGTCATTAGCACCTTAGAGATGTTGTGTTGTTCCCCCAATCTATTTCCTAGAAATGGAGGTCTGAAAATAATATTAACGTGGTGAAACACCACTTGATGACATCATTTCTTCAATTTGACCAACAAAACGTTGGTCCATTTCAAGGATCCTCAGTATACATAGATTAGTCTACAGAGCCCCATTTAATAGCTCTGGGACTCTTGTATACACTTAACTTTGAGAGAAGTGTTTCCAATTGGTTACATTTGCACATTCAAAGCTACAGATAAGGATCCATTTGGTTTATATTAACTCATCATCATTTAGCTGGGGACCTCAAGGAGTCCTTGGGTCTGGGATCTGAAAGTGATGTGAAATAGAAATGAGAGAAAGTGAATCCACCAATTAGATAGTTATAGTGGTTTATTCAAAATTTCAAATAATTCAGTGTGGTTGTAGACTGCCAGTGCATCATCATCCACACAGTTTTGGTGTTTTGTATTTTTTCTTTGACTAAACAAGTCCCTACAGAGACTTGTAGAGGGACCCTGTTCCAATGCAAGGGGTGACACACGGGAGGGGGTGGCCAAGTGTCATTATAGGCTTAAGCCGCCTTCGCTGCGCGGTGGCGGCCCCCCGCCCAGGGAAAAAATAAATCCTGCAGCCGCCACTGCATGTCGCGCCACCGAGTGGCGCGACATGAGCTTGTTGTTCTGCTATTTTTGAAAAATTGTGAAAATGTGCTGCAAATCTCTGAATACATTATTTTGGAAGCAAACATTTTTAACGCAAGTTTTGCTTCTGGGGGATCCCTAGAACAACATGTTTTCAGGTGGGGGGTCTGCAGCCAAATATGGACAATTCTGGGGGTCCTTGGCATGAAACATGTTAAGCATCACTGACACAGGAACATAGATTTTTCAGAGAAACTAGAACCTGTCAGAATCTAGCATCAGAAACTAGAAACTAGTCACAAACTAGAATTTACTGTCAATAAGTACAATCAGGTGTCAAATAGAATATATTCTTAGATTTGCGCATCATTTTTCACAATTTTTCAAAAATAGCAGAACAACAAGCTCATGTCGCGCCACTCGGTGGCGCGACATGAGCTTGTTGATCTGCTATTTTTCAACAGATAAAACACCAGAACGCGTTCAGGACACAAAGGGTTAAGAGAATCAAGTTAATATAAGATCCATAGATTTTTTTTTGTTAAGTGAAAAATATAATAATTATATATGGCATTCAAAAATATATAGGATCCATAGTATTTTTTGGTAAAATTGCTTGTATGAAAGGTGAAACTTTTAAAGTTTTTTTTTTTTCCAAATGGGTTGAGAGATTGAAAGAGAATGAATTTGTCACTTGGACAAAGTTACTGTAAAAGTAACACAAGCTGTGAATTATTAAAGTTGTGAGTTGATTAAAAGCCTCTGTAGTCTCAGCAGTACAGTAACACTTTGGGACGACAGAACAGGAACAGTTTGATCCATGCTAAAAATACCGTTTCGTTAGAATGTCGGGTACATGATGCAGGATTTAGTTTTCATGCTAATTATTATCGCCCCGACAGATACTATGGATGTGTACTATGGAACATATCAGATCCAGAATCAACCATCATCATCCTAAACCTACTACACCCCGTTAGAAAGTCAAAGTCAAAGTCGTCAGATTAGTCACTCACGTTACCACAGTGAAATTAGTTCTCCGCTTTTGACCCATCTCTTGGAGCAGTGAGCTGCAGGGTGCGCCGCGCTCGGGAATCATTAGCTGATTTTGACCCCCAATCCATCCCTTTGATGCTGAGTGCCAAGCAGGGAGGCATTGGGTCCCATTTTTACAGTCTTTGGTATGACCCGACCGGGAATCGAACCCCGGCCTCCCAGTTCCAGGGCGGACACTCTAACCACAAGGCCACTGGTCTGGTACTGGTGGTTTTCTTAGGAAAAACAAAATGTAGCCTATAAAAAGATATACTGATGTTTTAAGATAAATCATGTTGATTTACCTTAAAGGGAGCTTGAGATATGTAGATTGACTTTGTCTATTTGCTTTAAATTCAAAAACTTTAAGAAAAGCTGTCTTACATGTTTTAGTCCATAGGTCAGGGGAGCCCAACCAGTAGATCGGTATCAACGGTAGATCTCGGCCTGATCACAAGTAGATCTCGGGAGATGTGGGGGTAAAGAAAAAAAATGGGGTGGAAAAGAAAAAAAGAGCGATTTTCGTCTGTGTGTGATGCATTTGCAATGGCAGTGTTTGTCTATGTCTGTTGTACTTATGTTGTACTGTTGTAGGCCTATTTATGACAAGTCTGTTGTACTTTATGCTTATATGGACATGAAGTAAAGTGGTAAAACAAAGTAGTGTTGTGTTGTTGTGAAGTTACTGCAGGCTGGCAACGATGCGTGTGGTTTGAAATGTTGATATTGGACTGGTAGATCCCGGAGGGTTGGCTGCTGAAAAGTAGATCTTGGGTCAAAAAGGTTGGGCACCCCTGGCATAGGTGGAGCTAGCTAGCCTTTAGCTACACCTAGAGCTTTTTGTTTATTTATTTTTTTCCAGCTAAATGTGGTATTGTGGTGTATCTATGCACATCAGTAGAAAGCTGTGTTTGCTAGCCATATTTTGCAAATCAGTTCAGAGTCAAGCTAAAAACTAGATGACAACAAGTTGTCTACCCGGGGTAGCAGTGTTGTTTTCTTTTTGAAAATTGTCTCGTGGACCACATTGGACTCCTCCCTCCCTCCATCCCCCACAGTATCCTGTACCTTTGGGACCTTTGATAAGCTTGATCTCGGTGACCTTCTCGGCAGCAGGTTTCCTCCTCAGAACGTAGAGTCTGACGATGGCTCCTGCTTCCTTCAGAGCTTCCACCGCCAGGCTGTGTGTCACCTCACGTACGTCAACGTCGTTCACGAAGAGGATGCAGTCGTTCACACTGGAATCACAACAACAACAACAACACTATTATCACATCCGACCACCAGAATTATCCATATTTGGCTACAGACCCACATCTGAACACATGTTGTTCTAGGGATCCCCCGGAAGCAAAAAATTGAGTTAAAAATATTGGCTTCCAAAATAATGCATTCATAGATTTGCAGCACATTTTCACAGTTTTTCAAAAATAGCAGAACTACAAGCTCGTATCGCGCCACTCGGTGGCGCGATATGAGCTTGTAGATCTGCTATTTTTCAACAGATAAAACACCAAAACGCGCTCAGTACACACAGGGTTGAACACTACGGCTGGCTGGGGAATCCTACAAGCGCAACAGCATCAACCACAGTGCGACTGCAAACTGCAAGTGTCCCCAATCTGGGAAGACAATCTCCCTTTTGTTCATGTCTTTGGAGACAACACCTCCTTTTCTGGGGTGGGTTGTAGGAACAGGAAATCTGGTTGGGCTCAGGGGTGGATCTAGGCATGGGCATGGGGGGGCAATTCCCCCCTAAATGCCCAGTCTGCCCCACCAAACATGATGGCATGCAAAACAACCAAGATATTTCAAATTAAAGTGCTTATATTTAAATGATGTGAAACACTACTACTGCTACTAACTAACTACAGCTGTGTCACCACTAAACCAACAGCATTTCATCATTGAAAACAGAAAACTCTCTGAGTCAGACCTTTAGCTTTATGCATGCTGCGTGTCTGTTGCAACTTCAACAACAACTGATGTTATTATTGATGCTTTGCTTGACTAATAAAAGTCCTGTAACTGAAAATTTTCTCCTGCCCCCCCCCCCCCCCCCCCCAATTGGGAAATGTTACATCCGTCCCTGGTTGGGCTCCTTTCTTAGTAGTACACCTGCCTTCTCCCAGGTGCTTCTGTGTTTATTCCCACTAACAACAACACTACACGTCTCCATATTTAGGGCAACGGGAGGAAAAACAAGCAAAGCGACACCTTTTTCAGTTCGTAAATGTGCTGCTTTTGCAACTTCTTAAAGGTATAGTTCAGATTTTTTTTAAGTTAACCTCTATGAACTACTTTACTATTAATATAGTGGTGAAAACTGTATCTGGAGATCAATTAATACAGTTGACACCACTATAATGAATGGACAATAAATGGACCCTTCCGGGTCCATTTCGTTTCATGTTTACACTCTCAAGAGTTAAAATATTCATCATGTGAATTATCCACAAGTCTACACAACTAGAGAATGTAGAAGATTGTAACAATGGTCATTTATGATCTGTATGTTGGACTATTTTGTTTTCTCCTGAAATCCAGCCTGGAATTGTGAACAAAAGCCAATAGAAATCTTAGTTTTGGAGTCTATGGGGCAAAAAATGTCATCAAATGATGGTCCGCGGCCCAAATTCTGAATAAATAGTGGTCCCTGATATGAAAAAGGTGACCTTTATTCCTTCCATTTATATGACAGCGCAGCATGAATTCAGAAAGGGGAAAGAGAACAGAGCGATGCAAAAAAAGCAAGAATGATTGATGGACACTTCACTCAAACGTGGAAAAAGTTTGAGCTCAGCTGAACTTTGATTCATGTCAGCCGTCGTGTTGCTGCTGTAGGATAGATGTGTGTTGTAAAGTGAGTGTCAAAGTGAGTTTAATGTCGTTTAACGTGGTTTAATGCAATCAGATCTTCTGTTTGGGCCTGTCAGGGCTGGAAAGTCAGCACTCAGTAGGCATAACGTCCTGGTTCGGTGATAATATAGCATCATCATAGCCTAAGAACAAAGGGATCCTAAGAGTACGTTGTAACAGCGGGCGATGGACAAGCAACGTTGCCCGATATCAGCGACGCCGACGGTCATTACCGTAAATTCTCGCTTAGAATGGCATGCAAAATGAGTACCGTAAACGACGGTGCTGTGGTGCACTGAAAATAAAGTATGGTGGAGGAGGAAGTGGGACGGAACTAGGAACTAAACTGCGCCGAATTGTTTCGGGTCGAGGGCAAAAAAAAAAGCAGCACTTGGCTCTGATTGGTTATCCCCGGCCAAACGTCGGCCGATTCGGCCGAAAAGCTCTGTTTGAATGAAAATGGTATGGGTCCACCCCCCCAATTGGCAAATGTTACATCCGCCCCTGACGCTACTCCACCTCCCACATCAATCACCTTCCATCTCCACAACGTCATTTCTCTTCTAGCACTCTGTAGACGAAAAGCGTCAACACAACGCACCGCGACCCGAGTTCTGATTGATCCTCCTTCACTCAGGAGAAGGACGACGGGAATTCATCACCGTGAACAGAACGGGGTGACAAAATGAAGTGGAATTTGACTCAGGGCTTGACACCAACACTTGCCCGCTTGCCCGGGACAAGTAAAAAAATGGTGGGGCAAGTGAAGACTGCTACCTGGTTGCCCGATCGGGCAAAACCTCTGTGTCTTTCCCTGCTTTCTAGCTATCCACAATTCCAGGCTGGATTTGGGAAACAAAACAGGCAAATTAACACACATCAAAATGACCGTTAATCTTCTACATTCTCTAGTTGTGTAGACTTGGGCTAATTAAGATGATTAATTTTAACTCTTGAGAGTGTAAAAATGAAACCAAATGGACCCGCAAGGGTCCATTTGGTTTCATTTTTTACGTTCTCAAGAGTTACATCTGGTTAACCAACTTAACTGGGGACCACCTGGAACCCTCTCAGGGACCACCTGTTGAAAACCCCTGGTTTAAAGCACCCAAGTAGGAAGTAAACTTAAATGCAAAATCTACAATATATTTTTGGGGGGCAAGTGACCATGACCTGAGGGCAAGTAGAACCTGACTTGCACTTGCCCGATGGGCAAGTGCCTCGGAGACCTTAGTGTCAACCCCTGTGACTATACCTTTCCAACATGCGTTTGGTCTGACAGGAAAATGACATATTGGCTATTCGGCTAAAATACTGGGCTTTATCTTATCTAGTTGTGTAAAACCTGAATAAAAAATAGGTTTTACTGAGGTTATGTATAGGGTTAAAGAGGGGGTGCCGTGATTTTTGTATTTTTTCCAATTTTGTACATGTTTAAGAGGTGACAATATGTAAATAGACCCCTTTGTGTGTTTTTTATGTGCAATGATGTCTTCCCTTTGTATTTAGGGTTTCTTCCTGGAGGCTGAACCTTTCCAGTCAAACGTGCCAATGAAAAAAAAAAACTTCAATATAGTGACATCACATGCCCAGCCCCTCCCCTAACTCCTCCCCCTTTATCATGCAACTAAAGCTGTGGGTGTGGCTTCAGTTCAGGTGGATCTCCACCCATCACCACCCACCAGGCAAACCAGGCATACTTAATGAACTGGCTGGGTGGAATCATAAAAATCACAGTTTAACAAACACTGTACACTTTTTGGGGGAAAAAATCTTACTTTTCATATAACATTAATACCTGATGATCATGTTTTAGGGTAGAAAAAAAATCATGGCGCTCCATCTTTAAGGGTTAGGGTTAGGTTTAGGGTATGGACCGTTGACCCATCTGTCACTCATTCAAGTGAGGGTCCACTTTTTATCATCATATAGAACAGTGGTTTTCAATCTTTTTGATCCCAGGGCCCACTATTTATTCAGCATTTGAGTAACCACCACATTGGAGTACCACCATTTCACAATGTTTTCATCCCACAGACCCCAAAACTAAAGCCATGTAGAAGTTTGCGGAAAAAAAATAAAATAAAAATAAAACGTTTTAAGAAAGAATCCTCTCATCTCTACATTCTATCTTCTTGTGTTTCTTTCATAATTGATGAATGCCCGACTCGAGGTCATTACTGCTGCGCTACAAAAAAAACTCATCAAAAACTACATCAAAAGATGCAGATCTGGAAACTTTTGCTGCTTTTGGATTTGAACCTTGAAAGTGTTTTATACATCATAAGTTTTCCAGCCGACATCAGTGTTACCAACTTGGTGCATTTGTCACTATATTCAGATTTTTATCAGACCCCCCTAGCGCCAAAATTAGGGACAAATCTAGTGCTTTTTTTGCTCCATGGTGAGTTGGGGTGAAATTGGTTGACAGGCGCCAGAGATAAAACCCTCGTTTTCACCATTTTTCCTCCTATGATAGAGTCCTCCTTCCTTCCTAGAAAGGACCATTGGTAACCAAATGGACCCTTATAGATCTGTAACTCTTGAGATCATAAAATGAAACCAAACGGACCCGTAAGGGTCCATTTGGTTTCATTTTACGCTCGCAAGAGTTAAATTATATTTAAACATCTGAATCGTAAAATGAAAACCCTAAAATGAAACCAAATGGACCCTTACGGGTCCATTTGGTTTCATTGTACGCTCTCAAGAGTTAAATTATATTTAAACATCTGAATTACCTAATTTTCAAGAATCCACACATTTAGAAAATGTAGAAGAATTGCTATTTTGACCAGACTAAACTCAACATCAAATGTTGGTCCTCCTCCGTGGCTAAAATGCAGAGTAAATAGTGGGCCCTGGTATGAAAATGTTTGAAACCCCACTGACATGGCGCATTCTAGTACGTACTAGTGCATTTTTGTATTTTGGCAGTTGGCAACACTGCCGACACAGATGACATAATTCTTTTGCTTCAAGGCAATCAGAATAACGGCAGGAGAAACCAGGGGGAAAGAAATGATGCAATGAAGCAAAGACACAAAGAAAGAAAAAAAAATAAATCCCTCTCCTCCCTCCAGGAACGGTTGCCAGGTCAGCTGTAACAGAGACAAGCATCCATCCATTCATCCGTGGCGTTTTCCGTTTAATCAAGAATCTCATCGGGTCCAATTTGTTCTGTTCTGCAGATTTAATAAAAGCGTTGACACACTCAGAGCCGAGGTTTGAGATCTGGCCGCTGGGATTTTGGAGGAAACGGTTCTGTTGGGAGGTGGAATGTTTTCACACATCCTGCAGTCCAGGGGTTTTCAACCTTTTTGGACTTCAGGGACCACCATTTATTCCGCATTTGAGCCACGGACCACCATTTGATGACATTTTAGCCCCAGAGACCTTAAAACTAAAGAATTCTTTTGGTTTTGTTGACAATTATAGGCTGGATTTTGCAAACAAAACAGTGTAAACTTCTTAATTAAATAGTGCTAATTCAGATGATGAATACTTTAACTCTTGAGAGTGTGAAAATGAAACCAAATGGACCCGCAAGGGTCCATTTGGTTTCATTTTCACACTCTCAAGAGTTACATCTGGTTAACCAACTTTCCATTATTTAGCCTGGGGACCACCTGGAACCCTGTCAGGGACCACTGGTGGTCCCCGGACCACCTGTTGAAAACCCCTGCTGTAGTCAATTCAATTGTTTATTTCGATCTTTTTTGCGTGCATTGTTCTGTCCGTCTGTTTACTGATTCACGAGTACACATTTTCATTTGCACGAGGGCTTTCACAAATGAATCATAATCAAATGGATAATATAATTAGTTGTCTAACTAATTTGGTAATCACTGGAGTTGTTGGAGTTTTTGAACTATTTCAGTTAGAGTTACTGCTACACGTGTAGCTATTCCTTAATCAAAGTCAGAATAAGCCGAAAGACACCATGAGTTGCTTTAATTAACTCAAAGAATGCGTTTGTGTAAATAGCAGCCTAATCAGCGGCTAATCAGAGGTATTTTTATTTGTTAAAACATGTCTAAAATGTCTGAAAATGTCTGAAATCGTTAGTTACAACCCTAATTTGCACACCAGTGTGGTAGTTGAGTCCACTTAAAGGGGAAATCCACCCATTTTCAACATTCTCAACATGTCATTAGTATACCCTAGAGGTGCTGGGTGGACATGATAAAAAAGTTCCCCCATTCTGTGTTTCCTAGAAATGGACGCTCCCCTCTGCCCCAGAAAGCTGCTTTGCTTCGAGTGGCGTCTGACCGTGACTTAAAACGAGCGAGTGCCGGGAGCCCAGGAGGTCAGGGGCAAGGCTTCCCCCTTCCTTCCTCAGTTCTGACCCGTCAATGTCGCAACTCTTCTACTAGATGCCCTCGCCCGCCCCCACTTTTTTCTTTTTTAATATAATTATTCTTAATACCAGGTACATTAACGACTAGTCGACTAGTAAACTAGGCAACTAGTCGACAGGCAAAAATCACTAAAACTGAATGCCCTAGTGCAGGGGTCAGCAACCTGCGGCTCAGGAGCCGCATGCGGCTCCAGAACACAGCCCTAGTGGCTCAGTGGCATTATCACATACACACACTGGGGTGATCCACACCAACATAATATAAACATTTCAGTCACCCACAACGTGTTGCGCTGTCTGACAGTTGCCAGTTAAAGTAGCACTTGGCCATGTCAAAAAAGCCAGCAGTTATCAGAGGTGGAGCTTTCAATCTGAACCACCCATTTTCAAAGGTTTACTCAGTTTACTATGTCATTAATATACCTTAGAGATGTTGTGTGGACTAGAAATGGAGTTCTGTAAAACTCCTTTATTTTTTTAGAAACTCCTTTTCTGAAGATAGGACCTCTTTCTTCTGAGAGTGTGCAAATGGAACCAAATGGACCCACCAGGGTCCATTTGGTTCACATTTGCACACTCTCAGGAAAAACATAATAAAATGCGGCTCCAGACAGATTTTGAATTTAATTTTGGGAGGAAAATGGCTCTTTCAACATCTTGGGTTGCCGACCCCAGCCCTAGTGTGTGTGTGTGTGTGTGTGTGTGTGTGTGTGTGTGTGTGTGTGTGCGTGCGTGCGTGCGTGCGTGCGTGTGTGTGCGTGTGTGCGTGTGTGTGTGTGTGTGTGTATTGTACCTGAGGCGTCCATCCTGGGCTGCTGCTCCTCCAGGAATGATCTTGGTGATGAAGATCGAAGGATCATCTCCAACATGAGGATTATCTGTTCCTCCTGCTATACTAAACCCCAGGCCAGAGTTACCCTGGAAACACACACACACACACACACACACGCACGCACGCACGCACGCACGCAGACACACACGCACACACGCACACACACATGGACACACACGCACGTACGCACACACACACACACACACACACACGCACGCACACACACACACATGGACGCGCACACGGACACGCACGCACGCACGCACGCACACGCACAGACACACAGACATGCATACACACACACATGGACATGGACATGCATACGCACAAACACACACACATGGGCGCGTGCACACACACACGCACGCGCACGCACGCACGCACGCACGCACACGCACGCACACGCACACACACACACCACACACACACACACACACACACACACACACACACACACGATTAAATTGATTAATTGAGATTCATTAATTACAGAAAGTAACTAGAAAGGCAGTTCCTGCAGAAACTGCGAGGGCTCGCCAAAACGCCGCAATGTATGTCGTGTGCAGCAGAAAGTATATTAAAGCTAAAAAAAACAGTACACTGAGTGAAAAGTAAAAAAGGTGAAAAGTAAAAGGGTGAATAAATGCATAAAGCTGAACATGATGATCTTTGAGAAAGTGAAAGTGAAGTGAAAAAAATAAAAATTAAAAAATGAAAAGGTGAAAAAAAGTTAAAATAATGATAAAAGTTTGATACAAGCATGAATCACTGCATAATGCTGAAGGTTTAAAGCTAGCATAAGTAATGCTAAGTATTGTGAAAATGCTAACAATGCTAAGTAATGCTTATGCTAAGTATAGTTAGTAATGCTAAGTATTGTGAAAAGGCCAATAATACTGAGTAATGCTAATGCTAACAATGCTAAGTAATGCTTATGCTAAGTATAGTAAGTAATGCTAAGTATTGTGAAAATGCTAATAATGTTAAGCAATGCTAATAATGCTAAGTAATGCCAATGCTAACTATAGTTAATAATGCTAAGTATTGTGAAAAAGCTAATAATGCTAAGTAATGCTAATTCTAAATATTGTTAATATTGCTAAGTAATGCTAAGTATTGTAAAAATTCTAATAATGCTAAGTAATGCTCAGTAATGCTAATAATGCTAGCTAATGCTAATGCTAAGTAATGCTAATCATGCTAAGTAATGCTAACTATTGTGAAAATACTAATAATACTAAGTAATGCTAATGCTAAGTATAGTTGATACTGCTACGTAATGCTAACTATTGTGAAAATGTCAATATGCTAAGTAATGCTAATGCTAAGTATAGTTATTAATGTTAAGTGTTGTGAAAATGCTAATAATGCTAAGTAATGCTAATAATGCTAAGTATTGTGAAAATGCTAATAATGCTAACTTGTTCCTATTGGCTCACTAAGTTATAGCTGTGTAAAGACCAGTCAATAGGAAGACAAAGGGGTTTATACTATTAAAGACCTCTAAGGGTCCATTTGATTACCTACAAACCTATACGCTAGGGTACATTTGGCACGTGTGTATCAGTTGACCTTCAATCAATTACATTGTTTTCAATGCTTTCAATAGCTATAGACAATGTTAATGCTTTCAATAGCTAATGCTAATGTTAACATGCTAACATGGTAATGATAACATGCTGTGTAAGTCCGGCAGAAATGTCTGTGTGTGCGTGCATCACACATATTTGGGCATGCCTGTCCCAAGAGCATGTGTGTGCGCGCATGCGCGCGCGTGTGTGTGTGTGACAGTTGCTACATTGTATTCAAATACATTGTATCATATCCAGGCCTGGAAAAGTCAGACATCCCTAAATATGGACTTGTGCCACACACGCCTGAAAAAGTGAAAAAGTTAAATATCTTGAAAACTAAAGATTTTTGTCCAAAATAACCTACCGGGCAATGAAAGTTCAAAGATAGCTGAACATTTTGAAGTTGGAATGGAGTTTCAAAGTGAAAGTATAACGGAGTTATGAGAGCACAAAAAATTCAGGCATTTCCAGGCATCTCCAAATATGGAGTTGTGCCACACACGCCTGAAAAAAGTGAAAAAGTGAAATAGCGAAAAAAGTATAAAGAATTTTGAAAAACAAAATTTAAGCACACCGAACTGCATGAAGCCGAACGTTTTAAGGTTTGAACGAAAGTTCTAGCATAAAGTATGTGGAAGTAGTAGGCAATCGAAAAAAGGGGCGGAATAATAAAAAAAAAAAAAAAAAAAAATAAATATAAAAGTGGAGAACATAGAGGTCTCGCTGGAAGCGAGCCCTCAATTAATGCGATAAAAAATAAATAACTGGTTTTAATCCCACATAGATTTTGTACCACAGAACCTTCTTCACTGGACTGAATTTCAGGGGTACCGATCATAGCGGTGCACACAATCGTAGAAGCCAATCAGGGCTGCCGATGATCGCAACTCCCACTGTTCCGTCCTCCCATTGGTCAGAAATTATACTAACACTATCTCTGACCCTCAGCCTCAAAGTAGCACGTTGCAGTGTGCACACAGTTTGCAGGGGCGGATTGGCCATCTGGAGTACAGGAAAACTCCCTGTACTCCCTGTGGCCTGCGCCACCTAGTGGCCTGCTGGACAAGATCCAAAATGCACTAGTGGCACTTCCAAAATGCACTAGAATGTGCTAGATGCTCACCTGGAACATACAGATCAAAATGACCATTAATCTTCTACATTCTCTAGTTGTGTAGACTAAGTTGGGCTAATTCACATGATGAATATTTTAACTCTTGAGGGTGTAAAAATGAAACCAAATGGTTTCATTTTTACGCTCTCAAAAGAGTTACATCTGGTTAACCAGCTGCATGAAACCAAATGGACCCGCATCATTATACGCTCTCAAGAGTTAATTCTTAAGCATCTGAAATACTTAATTATCAAGAATCTACACAATTAGAAAATGTAGAAGAGTTATTTTGACCAACGACAAAAACTTAAAAACCCTTAGTTTTGCAACAGAGTGACTAAACTCAACATGAAATGGTGGTCCATGGCTAAAATGCAGAACAAATAGTGGTCCCTGGTATGAAAAAGGTTGAAAACAAACAGACAGAGTAAAAGACTCACCCTCTCCAGTGTGATCTCCTCGTATTCGATCTCCCCCTCCGTCCCGTTGACCTGGGGGTGAAGAAAGGAACAAAAATCAGCTTTAAAACAGGAACTATTACATTTCATTTCAATTCATTTATTGTTATTTTAATTCAAAGAGCTTCATGAGAAAACACACATTTGCATTACCAAAGCAGAAAGCACAATACAACAGTACAACAATACAATACCATACAATTAGGGATGGGACTTCAACTGATTAATTGAGATTAATTAATCACAGAAACATAAACAAAAATTAACTCACTTTAATCGCCACACAAACCCCAAAACTAAGGATTTCTTTTGCTTTTGTCCACAATTCCAGGCTGGATTTCAGAAACAAAGTCACAGTCCAACATACAGATCATAAATGACCATTAATCTTCCACATTCTCTAGTTGTGTAGACTTGGGCTAATTCACATGATGAATATTTTAACTCTTGAGAGTGTAAACATGAAACCAAATGGACCCGCAAGGGTCCATTTGGTTTCATGTTTACGCTCTCAAAGAGTTACATCTGGTTAACCAAATTTTGATCTGGTTAACCAACTTGCAGTGTCGACACAGTTTTGATTTAGAAAAAATCTCACATGCTATACCAGCCTGTTTTAATAAAAAAATGCTGCTTGGGTCAAATATTGGTATGCGATTAATTGAGATTAATTAATTACAAGGCTTAAATTAATTAGATAAAAAATAATATTAATCGAGTCCCACCCCTAAATACAATACAATACAAAACTAGATCTGGCACAGGTCTCCACCAGTAACAAAATGATTTATAGAAAATCCTCTGTTGTGAATTTGTGCAAATGAATGAGTAGCAAAGACAGCTTAAGGTGTCTACTTAAAGGGAAAAATAAGGTGAGTTGATGAAGTGTTTCAGTTTTTTTTTTATATACATTTGTGAAAACAGCCTGTATTTTCACATTTCACTGTTTCCAGAGCTCATTCAGAGATAAGTGCATTTAAAGTTACATCATTTACCAATGATAGCTGTAAAGTGTGTGAGGTGGTTTCTGGGTGTTGTAGTGCAATCACCACTTACAAAAGATGGAGCGCCATGATTTTTCTACCCTAAAACATGATCATCAGGTATTAATGTTATATGAAAAGTAAGATTATTTTGCAAAAAGTGTACAGTGTTTGTTAAACTGTCATTTTTATGATTCCACCCTACCAGTTCATTAGTATCAAGTATCAAGTATGCCTGGTTTGCCTGGTGGGTGGTGATGGGTGGAGATCCACCTGAACTGAAGCCACGCCCACAGCTTTAGTTGCATGATAAAGGGGGAGCAGTTAGGGGAGGGGCTGAGCATGTGATGTCACTATATTGAAGTTTTTTTCATTGGCATGTTTGACTGGAAAGGTTCAGCCCACAGGAAGACATCATTGCACATAAAAAAACACACACCAAGGGGTCTATTTACATACTGTCACCTCTTAAACATGTACAAAATTGGAAAAAATACAAAAATCACGGCACCCACCACTTAAAGGACTTCATGAGGTGGTGTGTGCAGTGAGTTAATGAGTTTGTTAATAAAACAAATCCTAAAACGACTTTTGGAGTGATAAACAGACAACAGAATAAACACTCCAAAAGTTGTGGTAAAACTGTCAAGGAGTTAAAAGTAACTTTTTTTTTAAAGGTATGTTACGGCCAGCCGTTATTGTTATCATTATTATTTATTGATATAGGTAACTTAGTGTATAGAACCTTTTATGGGATGTCTATATTATATTAGGTCATGAGCATACTGCCATGGTAGTGTCTATCCTGTGCTGTGATGTTCTTGTATTCTTCCCATGCAGTTGGAGAGCTTGTGGAAAGAGGCTTGATGACCAACTATCATTCAAAGTGCCTTGGAGGTGTGTCCTTCAGTGGGGATCTGATCAACCCCCTCTGACTACCTGGACAGTGATGAGCTGACAGGCCTGCAGCAGCCAGTCTGTCCCTAGCCTGGTCTAGCCCTCAATGATTTTGGCCTTGGGGGGCGGGGGTGTCGTGGGATCCACACGGCGGAAGTGCTGCGCTCTGATTTGATCTCACTAACGTGTCGTCATCCCCGGCCCCTCCCACGCCCGTCCACTGCTGTTCTACGTCACATCATTTAGAGCGACGCCCACCCCGGAAGGTTCACTCCCACTTGAAGGCCACTTTCCAACGTGCGTTAGTCCAGGCTTTCCGTTTTCGCGCAAGGCGAACGAAAATGAAAGCCTGGGTGTCGAGGCTAGTCTGTCCCCAGCAGCCCTTGGGGAAACAACTGTTGTGTTCTTTCCTCCAGCCGACTTACCCTAAATTTAGTTTCTTTTTAGTTTTAGTTATTTAGTTATCTCCCTTCGGAAAGGAGTTTAGGCTTTAGTTGCAGTGTCATGTTTTGTCTTTATTTTCACTTTATTGTCTATTCACATTGTTATACTTTATTCAAACTCATTTATTATGTTCGTTAATAAACCCCATTATTTTATCAACGGCTGTCCTCCTCCTTTAAATACGTTGCGTACCTTTACCCCCTAGCATGGCGGGGCGTAACAGGTCATCTTTACAATTCTTTATAATCCTAAAACAAGAACCCCCAATAAAACCAAAACCTAAACTGAAGAATGGGATGAGTTTCTCAGTGAAGGAGCAGCCGGTGAAAGAGTGGAGATGAGCTCTGGCCTCCACGTCGTAAAAGGAGACCCGACCCTCCTCATAATCCACAAATACGCCCACTCTCATGTTTCCTCGCACCGGAAGGAGAACGGGACGGTCAGTGTTGGCCAAGTGCTTTCCCTTCACAATCTCTACGGTCCAGAAACCGCTGCTGGGGCGAATACGCTTTACATCTTCCCTGATGCTGGACTCTCCGGCCACTCCTAAAGTCCATCTGTACGCGCACCCTCCGAGCCAAACCTCATAGTAAATCCGTCCTGAGGAGAATCCTTGTTTTCCTAAGACGTTGTAATCGGCATTATATGCGAGGTAACCGACATTTGGGCCGTCTATTCTATTCGCTTGTCTTCCGTCTCCAGACAGGGTGAGTTTGGGATGTGCTGTGTCAGGGTCCAGGGTTAGCTCCACCTCGTATTTACGCATCATCCTCAGCCTGGCGTCGCTTGGCGTCACCTTCCGACCGAGTTTCTTCTTCTCCGGCCGGAGCGCAGCCGTCCTCGCTGTCGCCACATGTGTAGACCGATGGACGCTGACCTCTGCATCAGTGTCGTCGATGGACATGAAGTTCTGGTCTTCGGGGTGCGGATTTTTGAGACAGCTTTCGGCCCGGTTCTCAGTGGTTTTCTGCCTCCCTTTGAGAGCGTCGGTGAGCTTGGCCCGGCTTCTCTCGACGTGGCTGATCGGAACTTTGGATCCCTCTGCGCTGGCTGCTACGGCCGTGTCTTCCCCGTCGAGCTCCACCGGGCGTTGGACCTCCTCGATCTCGGTCCATGTCTCCTGGGACATCGTCCGGATCTCAGCCTCTGACTTTCTGTCACATTCATCTCTCAACACCTGGTACCTGAGTGGACAGGCCATTTTGGAGCCAAGCCTATTGATAGAGATGTTTGGTCTCTTATGGATTTTGTGTCTTGCTGCTATCAAAGCAGTCCGATAAGTTACGAGGCTTCCGACGTTCTTTCTCCCTCTCCCAGTTCTCTCTGACAGATGAAGAGCTTATTGGTCGACTGAAATCCGACTTTGTCAAACATGACGTCAGTCTGGATCAAACATGGAGTTCTCACAGGTCTGGATAACTTAGTAAGATCTCTTCCACGTTAGCCTGATTATCAGACGCTAGTTCAGGTCTGGATAACTTGGTAAGATCTCTTCCACGTTAGCCTGATTATCAGACGCTAGTTCAGGTCTGGATAACTTGGTAAGATCTCTTCCACGTTAGCCTGATTATCAGACGGTAGTTCAGCTTCCTGAAGGTCTGGATAACTTGGTAAGATCTCTTCCACGTTAGCCTGATTATCAGACGCTAGTTCAGCTTAAAGATCTCAACGGGCCTGAAAATTAAGGCCCGGCCCTACCCGGCCCTAACAGTCCAGGCCCTAGGCCCGGCCCGGCCCTAATAAATGAAAAGATTTTAGGCCCTACCCGGCCCTAAACTGTCGGGTTTGGGCAAAATTTGAGAATTCGCCACAGATTCAAAATGAAATGGCAATCAGCACCATCTTCATAATAGGTAAATACAGAAAATAATTATTATTCTTACTATAGTAAAATAATTCAATATATATTATTTTTTCATGGGGCCCGAGGCCCTACCCGGCCCTATTGATTAGGATAGATTTTCGGCCCTAACCCGGCCCTAAATGTCGGGTCGGGCCTGTTCGGGTTCGGTCCTGGTCGGGTTCGGTCCTGGTCGGGTTCGGTCCTGGTCGGGTTCGGTCCTGGTCGGGTTCGGTCCTGGTCGGGTTCGGTCCTGGTCGGGTTCGGTCCTGGTCGGGTTCGGTCCTGGTCGGGTTCGGTCCTGGTCGGGTTCGGTCCTGGTCGGGTTCGGTCCTGGTCGGGTTCGGTCCTGGTCGGGTTCGGTCCTGGTCGGGTTCGGTCCTGGTCGGGTTCGGTCCTGGTCGGGTTCGGTCCTGGTCGGGTTCGGTCCTGGTCGGGTTCGGTCCTGGTCGGGTTCGGGCAGAGTTTGAGAACTCTAGTTCAGCTTCCTGAAGCTTGAGTCTGAAACTGGGGGAGGGGTTTGGTTCGTACCAAACAAACCAGAGGGTGTTGTCAATCATGTTGCTAATGGGTTAGCCTGTTTGCTAACCAAATGTCACTCATGTTGCTAATGGGTTAGCCTGTTTGCTAACCAAATGTCACTCATGTTGCTAATGGGTTAGCCTGTTTGCTAACCAAATGTCAATCATGTTGCTAATGGGTTAGCCTGTTTGCTAACCAAATGTCACTCATGTTGCTAATGGGTTAGCCTGTTTGCTAACCAATGTCACTCATGTTGCTAATGGGTTAGCCTGTTTGCTAACCAAATGTCACTCATGTTGCTAATGGGTTAGCCTGTTTGCTAACCAAATGTCACTCATGTTGCTAATGGGTTAGCCTGTTTGCTAACCAAATGTCACTCATGTTGCTAATGGGTTAGCCTGTTTGCTAACCAAATGTCACTCATGTTGCTAATGGGTTAGCCTGTTTGCTAACCAAATGTCACTCATGTTGCTAATGGGTTAGCCTGTTTGCTAACCAAATGTCAATCATGTTGCTAATGGGTTAGCCTGTTTGCTAACCAAACAAACACAGCCAACCAGTGTTATTAGGATGTGAAAAGCAGTAAAATATGGTGGATGATGATGTTTTTACAACCCGAATCTTCATTAAAGAAACCATTTGTCATAAGTCTAAAAACATAGGCCTACTTTTGCCCCAAAAATATTTTAGATGTGAGAAGTGGGGTGACGCCGCCCCCCCCGCGTCCGCCCTCCATTAAATGGTAAATGGTGCATTTATATAGCGCCTTTTTCCAAGGCGCTTTACATAGATTGTGCATCACATTCACCACATTCACACACACATTCATCCACTGATGGCAGTGGAAACCATGCAAGGTACCTACTAGCACATCAGGAGCAATTAGGGGTTCAGTGTCTTGCCCAGGGACACATCGACACTAACTCTGCAGGAGCCCGGGATCAAACCGGCAACCAGGTGGTTACCATCCGGTAACTCTACCTCTGAGCCACTGCCGCCCTCCACTACACCCCTGAATGCTATACAGCAATAGTACTGGGTGTACTGTAAGTTACCGGTACAAAGTTATTGCATACATATTGTTAATTTACAGTGAGTAGAAGCATCAGTACTTACATAAGGAGATCCATCCAGTGTGTCAGTGTTCACCACCGGAGGAGAATTACCCTGGAGAGGAGAGAACAGACAAACATGGTTATTAATAACAAATATGAGAAGAGACAACCTTGTTATTAACAAATAAACAGATATGAGAAGAAACAATGATGGTTATTAACAAATAAACATATGTGAGAAGAGACAACTATGGTTAATAACAAATCAACAGATATAAGAAGAGACAATGATGGTTATGAATCGATTCAGGCCTCATGCCACGTTCTACGTTTGTACAAAATGTCTTCTGAATCTGCATGGTGACAGTGTTCTGTATCTCTGTGAATGCTTCTCAAACTTCTTTTTGGCCACAACGATTTTGTTCCAGAAAGTTTGCTGTGAGACAATGATGCACGCGTACACTAGCGCGCGCACGCACGCACACGCACACACGCACACACACACCACACACACACACACACACACACAACACACACACACACACACACACACACACACACACACACACACACACACACACACACACACACACACACACACACACACACACACACACACACAGCTACAATGCTACACGGCCTGCACATAGCTCTCTTACAATAACAAAAGTTGTTTAAAACTAATTAATGCAAAAAGACTCAGCAAACGTGTTGTTTTCAGTAGCATCAAATATTCCCTTTATTTTTGCATATAATTCTCTATGAATTCACCAATAACACTAGACTACAGAGCATCCCTGGACTGTTTCCTTTAATGAAATATCTTTATGATGAAGTTCAGGCAGACATCTCTGATCTCTGTATAATGCTAATAATCCCAAGTAAGTAATGCTGGCAATGCTAATAATGCTAATGCTAAGTAAATAAGGCTAATAATGCTACGTAATGCTAATGGTAGGTATTGTAAATAATGCTAAGTAATGCTAAGGCTAAGTATTGTCAATAATGCTAATAATTCTAACACCAGAAGGCGTACGGGGTTTTCAACAGGTGGTCCGGGGACCACCAGTGGTCCTTGAGAGGGTTCAATGTGGTCTCCAGGCTAAATGATGGAAAGTTGGCTAACCAGATGTAACTCTTGAGAGTGTAAACATGAAACCAAATGGACCCGCAAAGGGTCCATTTGGTTTAAAATATTAATCATCTGAATTGGCACCACTTAAACAAGAAGTCTACACTGTTTTCAAAATCCAGCCTGGAATTGTGGACAAAACCAAAATAATTCTTTAGTTTTAGGTCTTTGGGGTAAAAATGTAATCGAATGGTGGTCCTCCGTGGCTCAAATGCCGAATAAATGGTGGTCCCTGGTGTGAAAAAGGTTGAAAACCGCTGCCTTAGAGAGCATCCAGACCTCTCTGCTGTCAGTCAGTCAGTCAGCAGAACGTCAGCACTTCTCCTAGTAGAGATCGACCAATCAGACTTTTGGCCGATGTTTCTGATCACCGATTAGTGGAACATCAAAAAGGCCGATAGCCGATATCAGCCGATACGATTATTATTTACTTTAATAGAATAAAAGTGCGGAAGCAGCAAAAGTGTTTCAGTTTCCCCTCCATCACATGCATCTTTTTTTAATTCAAGTACAGGCACAGAGCTTCAGACATAAAAGAAAAAGAGAAAATACATTTTGGATAATTTGGATAAATCTATAAATACATGAGGTGATGGAGTCAGAGACACACAGCTATACATCTCCTTACCACCACAATCTACCGGATCTTCAATGAAAGTGGTCGATGTACCATTTTTGAATAATACAAATAATCGGCTGCTCTTTTTTCGATTATTTATTTTGAGCACCGATACCGATTATTAATAAAATCATGAATATCGAATTCGATAATCGGCCGCGGCCGATAATCGGTCTATCACTATCTCCTACCTCTCTATCGTCTAGTACAGGGGTTTTCAACCTTTTTGACTCCAGGGACCACCATTTCTTCAGCATCTGAGCCACGGACCACCATTTGATGACATTTTACCCCCATAGACCCCAAAACCAAAGATTTCTTCTGTTTTTATCTACAATTCCAGGCTGGATTTTGGATACATAAGAGGCAAACATAGATCTCTAGTTGTGTAGATTTGGGCTAATTCAGATGATGAATTTATTAACTCTTGAGAGTGTAAAAATGAAACCAAATGGACCCGCAAGGGTCCATTTGGTTTCATTTTTACATTCTCAAGAGTTACATCTGGTTAAACAGCTTAGCTGGGGACCACCTGGAACCCTCTCAGGGACCACTGGTGGTCCCCAGACCTCACGCTGCTACCACGTTTATCTTTATTTGTCTTGTCTTCTGATATTTTAGCCCCACAGACCCCCAAATCTAAAGATTTATTTTGATTTTGTCCACAATTCCAGGCTGGATTTGGGGAAACAAAACAAGCAAAACATAGATTCCAGAATGGCTAATTCAGATGATGAATATTTTAACTCTTGAGAGTGTAAACATTTTTACGTTCTCAAGAGTTACATCTGGTTAACCAACTTAGCTGGGGACCACCTGGAACCCTCTCAAGGACCACTGGTGGTCCCCGGAGCACCTGTTGAAAACCCCTGCCCTGGTTCATCACAGCGGAGTGTAAAAATGGCTTTGCATATTCCGAGTGTGAGCTATATTCACTAGTTGTGTAAATCAGGGGTTTTCAACCTTTTTTCACACCAGGGACCACCATTTATTTAGCATTTGAGCCACGGACCACCATTTGATGACCATTTTTCCAGGTCATTGGGGTGATGACCATTTTCACACCAAAGACCTAAAATTAAAGAATTCTTTTGGTTTTGTCCACAATTCCAGGCTGTATTTTGTCAACAAAACAGTGTAAATGTCTTAATTAAGCGGTGCTAATTCAGATGATTAATATTTTAAATCTTGAGTGTAAAAATGAAACCAAATGGACCCGCAAGGGTCCATTTGGTTTCATTTTTACATTCTCAAGAGTTACATCTGGTTAACAGCGATCGGATACGCTATATAACGATACACGTGTGATGATTCGATACGTGGACAATATTGGTCCATTATGACGATATGATCCTGTACGATCTATTGATGTGAAACCATTATAGTAACTAATGAAGATAGAGCTGTCGCTACCGTTGTAGCCACGGCAGCGGTGAAAAACAGCACACCTGCACTTGTAGATTTGCTGTTTTCTTTTAATAACATATTTTATTGTACTACTTTTGTACATACAAGTTCTATTCTCTATGCTGGGTTCCGAATAACCTAACCTGACTTCAACCACTTCTTAATATAAGAATATAAAATATACAGTATATAAATAAAGTAACTGTCGAAGCACATTTTACTCAAGCACTTCTTCGACTGGTAGAGCACAATGCTATCATTTATTCATACGTTTTGCTTGTATTCCATTTAACACCTCCAAGGCAAAGGGACTTTTTTTTTCCTTTTTGTCTGCCACAAAAATGTTTATACTTTGCATATTCATGACGAATAACAAAATAAAACACTCTAAAACGGGTAGTCCAAATACTTGATTCTAATTGGCTGGTCACCGTCATGTGACAGGGGGTAAAATTCACCGTAACTCCCAATGGTGAGTGAAAACAGAAAGAAAGTCTGTCTCACTGTGGTGGACGCAGCGCGGAGCTACTTTGGTGAATTCTAATAGTTTTATGGGGTTATTATTGCTATAGATCAGGGCTGCACATAACTATTTTAGTCCAGTACTCAGAGGAGCACCTGGGGATGTTACTTGGTGCTCCCAAAATGCGGCGACCCCCATCGCCGGGCCCTGGGACCCCTTTTTTCCACTCCGTACAGCCTGATCAATGTACAGTATTACAGTACAGGGCGATAGTTTGGGCGTTGCAATAGTAGCCTAGTAGTAGTACTACTACCTGCATACTACATCCATTAAAAATACTAGTAGTATTTTAGACTTAGAGGTCAGAATTAGTT
The DNA here is from genome assembly GCA_039105355.1 of Benthosema pterotum. Classification (NCBI taxonomy): domain Eukaryota; kingdom Metazoa; phylum Chordata; class Actinopteri; order Myctophiformes; family Myctophidae; genus Benthosema; species Benthosema pterotum. The sequence continues at coordinate 51,992,156 of CM076975.1, read as the reverse complement.
AGAATTATTTAATTTTCAAGGCTTTTTACTGGCCCAGTCAGGCAGTCATTATGAGCCCTAGAGCTGTGTGGTGCTCAAAGGAGCTTTCCACCCCTGGATTGACAGCTCATTGCAGGATTTTTGGTGCTCCTGAGCACCGGAGCACCACTTATGTGCACCCCTGATTATTGCTATAGATCAGTGGTTTTCAACCAGTGGACCGGGGACCACCAGTGGACCCTTGTGTGGGTTCCAGGTGGTCCCCAGCTAAGTTGGTTAACCAGATGAAAAGTTGGTTAACCAGATTTAACTCTTGAGAGCGTAAACATAAATAAAGTTGTTTACACTCTCAAGAGTTAAAATATTCATCATGTGAATTATCCCAAGTCTACACAACTAGAGGATGTAGAAGATTAATGGTCATTTTGATCTGTATGTTTGACCATTTCACACTCCATATTTGGAGTGTAAAGCGTTACAGCCAGCGCAGACTTGGCTGTACCGTTGTTAACCAAATACACCCTATTACATTTATACTTTTGGAGTTTATAAAAAGGTTTTGATATACCCTTTCCCGCCTTATTCTTTGTTACTCTAAAGCACTGTGTATTATACTACTGTATACTGTCAGTACTGTATATTGTAAGTAAAAAGTCTAATTTATTTGCACAGAGCTTTTGTCATTGTAGATTTTGCTACTTTTATATAGTACTTGTTCCTCCAGTGGCAGTGTGGCACAGGGTCGGATCTAGGCATGGGCATGGGGGGGGGGCTGGGGGCAAGCCGCCCCCATACCATTTTCTCCTGCCCCCCACTCCCAATTGGGAAATGTTACATCCGCGCCTGGTGTAGCAGTATCCTCAGTTCAACTAAAGACATTCAATTATTAAAGATAGTCCATCCTAATTGGAGGCACTAGAAGGGGGAAAAAGCTCCACAAATCCTCCAGAATAAAGTGTCTCTCCTGTGAGCTGTCTGCTCTGCTGAACGTCAATTCCTTTTTTTAGTGTTTATTAGATCCCAGGAGAGTGCTTGGCTTGTGCCGGGACTGAGAACGCTAGATAATAAAGTAGATTTTTATCCTGTTTTGCTTCTCTGGAAGAAAAAAATAAATAAAGAAATGTGTGCCTTGTGACGATTAGAGATGGGATTTATGGCTGTTTTAGGAGAGTCGGACCCTTCTGAAAAAGCTGGCTCATTTGTACTGTGTATTTATATATTTTTAAAAAGTCTTAGTTGTAAGCCTTCCACAATTGCATGTTGGCACCACATTCCACGTGGCTCTGACAGCGAGATTTTGTGTGGTTTAATTTATCGAATGAAATATGCAGAAATGTGCAGTGTTTATATTTAGTAGGTAAGTAGCTCTTTTATAAAATGTAAATCCACACGTGATCTGTTCATTCTGACATAAAGGAAAGGCTCCATACTGTGAACTGGATCCAATCCATTTCAAGACCTGTTCATTTGATTCGTTCGCGAACGTCACATCACTAATGACGATCTTCAACATTCAGTCCAGTGACCAACCATGGAGCTAAAGAATGAATGAAGCTGTAGTTCACCTTCACTCTCCCTTCAATCATACTCCACAGTGAAGCGACTCGTGGTTCAAAGAGTTTCACCGCGGTGAACAGTGTTCACTACACATCCTGACACATCTCTCTGTTTCTACTGTCCAACACGTCCGTTCACTCTGGGGCATTCACCGCCTTCACTGACTGGTCTAGAACAGATACCGGGGACCACCATTTATTCAGCATTTGAGCCACGGGCCTGCACCATTTGATTACATTTTCACACCAAAGACCTAAAATTAAATTTTCGTTTTGTTTTCGTCCACAATTCCAGGCTGTATTTTGCCGACAAAACAGTGCAGTCTTCTTAATTAAGCTGTGCTAATTCACATGATGAATATTTTAACTCTTGAGAGTGTGAAAATGAAACCAAATGGACCCGCAAGGGTCCATTTGGTTTCATTTTTACATTCTCAAGAGTTACTAACCAACTTTCCATCATTTAGCCTGGGGACCACCTGGAACCTTCTCAAGGACCACTGGTGGTCCCCGGACCACCTGTTGAAAACCTCTGGCCTCTGGAAAGTGGTTTAGGCTAGAAAGCACATCAGCTCGAGATCACAGCAACATCAGCTCGAGATCACAGCAACATCAGCTCGAGATCACAGCAACATCAGCTCGAGATCACAGCAACATCAGCTCGAGATCACAGCAACATCAGCTCGAGATCACAGCAACATCAGCTCGAGATCACAGCAACATCAGCTCGAGATCACAGCAACATCAGCTCGAGGTCACAGCAACCAAAAGTGAATAGAAAACAACCGGAAAACAAAACAGAAAGAAGAAAGGCGCTTTACATAGATTGTGGATCCCATTCACGCACCAAATGACGGCAGAAACCATGCTAGGTACCGAGCATAGAGCAATTCGAGCCAATTCGATCTTAAGTGTGTTTCTCATTGACCGCGATCGGATCTTCTTTGTTTCCTCTCCACTGCCGCGGCTCAAACCAGTTCGATCGGTAAAAAAGCCCTTATTTTGAAGCTCAGATCTCCTAAACAGGATGTGCTGTTTCTGTTATGCTGTGTCTGTTGTCTTGCCTAATCGATCATCTGGCGATCTACCCAAAAACATCCGGTTCACAAGTCAGGAAGAGCTGTGTAGCCCTGGCTGCTTAACCCATGCGCCAGCGACATTGAGGGGGCAAACCGGAGGAGAGCCGTTTGAATGCATTGGATTGAATGAATGTCAATGGGACTGAAAAAAAAAAGTTGTCCCCAATTTGGTCCCAAATGAAAGTCAGCAACGGGATGATCATCAGACGATGCGCACGGACTAATAGTTGGATTAAAGAATGAAATCTACATTTCCGCGTGATACGAGCCGTCCGCGTGTTCGGCGGTGGTATTCTAACGGGAAATCCACAAGCACTCGTGGACGGCAGGAAAACTATTAAGTGTGTTTCTCAGGAACACATCGACACTAGCTCTGTGGGGGAGCCCGGGGTTCGAACCGGCAACCTTGCGGGTGCCATCCGGTGACTCTACCCCGTCTGTAAGGCCCTTTAGGCAGTCTTACACCCTGCACCCAGCCTGCATCTCCTCAGGTAACCTCCGCTACAACACAACACACAGCTCATAAGATTTACATGAGGACACAGAAAGAAACAATCTGTGAGGACGTCTGAGGACAACCAGACAACGCTGGGGTGGTGTTTCATCTAACAATGCTCTGAGACGTTCTGTCTGTCTGTCTGTCTGTCTCTCTCTCTCTCTCTCTCTCTCTCTCCCCCCGTCTCTCTCTCTCTCTCTCTCTCTCTCTCTCTCTCTCTCTCTCTCCCCCCGTCTCTCTCTCTCTCTCTCTCTCTCTCTCTCTCTCTCTCTCTCTCCCCCCGTCTCTCTCTCCCTTTCTCTCTCTCTCTCTCTCTCTCTCTCTGTGTCTCTCTCTCTCTCTCTCTCTCTCTCTGTCTCTCTCTCTCTCTCTCTGTGTCTCTCTCTCTCTCTCTCTCTCTCTCTCTGTCTCTCTCTCTCTCTCTCCCCTGAGCACAGGAAGAAGCTTATAAATAATTACGTGCTGAAAAGTAACATATGTACTTTGTTTTATAGAAACAATAGAAACTCTCTGTCTGTCTCTCTCTCTTCTGTATCTCTCAGTACTGTATATTCAACTATATCAGCAGTTTATAAAGGGGTTTTGGGGTTTTGAGAAGGGCTCAATCAGGTGCTGTACAGACTGTACTGTATATAGTGCACTACAACGGCCATTATCACACCAGTAAGACTCTTGTGCGACCCACGCACAGACATTTCTACCTGACGTACATATAGCAATCTCGCTCACTGTGTTCACAAACCAATGGTGGGGGAAACCATGCAAGGCATCCCCCACCAGAGGTTCAGTGTCTTGCCCAAGGACACTTCTGACATACAGACAGCAGGAGCCGGGATTCAAACCACCGGGGGCGGATTTAACATTCTCCAATTCTGGTGGCAGGAGAAAATGGTATGGGTGCGGCTTCATGATGAGGTCGCACCCATACCATTTTCAGTTACCGGACTTTTATGAGGCAAATAAAGCATCGATAATAACATCAGTTGTTGTTGAAGTTGCAACAGACACGCAGCATGCATAAAGCTAAAGGTCTGGTGGGGCAGTCAGGGCATTTAGGGGGGCATTGGCCCCCCATGCCCATGCCTAGATCCGCCCCTGCACTACCTTTCTCTCTCTCTCTCTCTCTGACATGCTGCTCTGCCAAAGGGCATGGTGCCACAAACCGTCCTCATCTACAGACTGTGGAATAATAAATAATAATTATGATAAGTGGAGCAGCCATCCTCCCTTCCCCCCATGCAGAGAATCATGAGTTTCACTGCAATGCTTCTGTGCAGTGTGCAGGCCTGGCCTGGGTTGGGTTGTGTGCAACTGATAAAATATACCAGGGGTTTTCAACCTTTTTGACTCCAGGGACCACCATTTATTTATTCAGCATTTGAGCCACGGACAACCATTTCATTACATTTTCACACCAAAGACCTAAAATTAAAGAATTCTTTTGGTTTTGTCCACAATTCCAGGCTGTATTTGACAAAAAAAAAAAAAAACAGTGTAAACTTCTTAATTAAGTGGTGCTAATTCAGATGATGAATATTTTAACTCTTGAGAGTGTAAAAATGAAACCAAATGGACCCTTGCGGGTCCATTTGGTTTCATTTTTACACTCTCAAGAGTTACATCTGGTTAACCAACTTTCCATCATTTAGCCTGGGGACCACCTGGAACCCTCTCAAGGACCACTGGTGGTCCCCGGACCACGTGTTGAAAACCCTGAAATATAACATAAGAACTAGAAAAGTGCCCTTCTGGGCACAGGTCTCCACCAGGCTAGGTCAGGTTGTGGCCTCCTGGTGGCGCTATAATAGGCCAATGTTAAAAGGATCCCTGACTAACAAGATAAACATCGCTTAAAAGATTATACTTCCCCTATATAACTAAAATAAACAAATAAAAAACACCAATGGCATCTTATTTCTTTCATAAATAGAGAATATTTCACTCAACAGGAACTGCTCCTGGCGCAGGATGATGATGTCACATGTGGTCTAGCTCTATGGAATATATGGATGAACATGCTCATGTGACATCATCATCCTGCGACAGGAGCACCTCCTATTGAGTGAAAGATTCTCTATTTATGAAAGAAATAAAGTATTGAAGGTGTTTTTTATCTGCATGACTTAGTTATAGAAGACAAGTATAGTGTTTTAAGGCATATTTGTCTTATTAGCCAGGGATCCTTTTAAAAGGGTGCCATTTCTTCTTATGACTTTGGCATTTGGATGATTTGGGGCATTTTGTACAAAAAATGTGTTTCACAAATATCCAATTTTTGGTGGCGCTATTGTGAAAAGAGTGCATAGTTGTCTGAGCACAGTAGGAAAGTGTGTTAAAGATGTGAATTGTCACTGCGTTCATCATTTGATGCTTTTAGTTCTAAACAGGGCTATCTTGCAAACTTTGAAAGTGAATAGGCAATTAGGGTGGAAATATGAAATATGGGATAGATCCGTCACAAGTGTAAACATGAAACCGTAAAAATGAAGCGTAAAAATGAAACCATAAACATGAAGCGTAAAAATGTTAACGCTCTCAAAGAGTTACATCTGGTTGGCCAACTATCTATATTCAACTAGAACTCTCTCAAGGACCACTGGTGGTCCCTGGACCACTGGTTGAAAAGCACGGTACCCTTTCACAGGCCGGTTAGAGTCAGCCAAAGGGCCGCATTTGGCCACCGGGCCGCATGATGCCCAGGTATTATCTAAATCAAACTTCACAAATGACTTCCAATACAACACAATACTGAGCTCCATAAAACAATATTTTAAAATAAATGAAAACAGTAAATGAAATTCCACAGCCCTCGCATGTATTAGGAGGAATATATCATCATAAAAAATATGCGTTGTTTTCGAGTAATCTGTCATGGTTAAAATTGAATTGTTTTAAGTTATAATGGGTTTGTATAGGAAGGAGGCGGATACACTAAAATGAACATCAAATATCTAAATAGTGAATGTAGTAACTTATAAACTGGTGTGTTCATATGAGACTGAGTAGACCATAAAATGACCAAAAGTTTTTTTTTTTTTTCACCTCTTTGACAGGCCTCTAAATCAAACTTCACAAATGACTTCCAATACAACACAACAATGAGTTCCCAGCATATACTAGAACAAGACATGACAGTACATACAAACGATGCAACTACTGAGGAAGTATAAGTGTGGAGGATCGCAGATACTCCGGGGACCACCAGTGGTCCTTTAGAGGTTTCCAGGTGGTCCCCAACTAAGTTGGTTAACCAGAGGAAACGTTGGTTAGCCTGATGTAACTCTTGAGAGTGTATAAATGAAACCAAGCGGACCCTTTCGGGTCCGCTTGGTTTCATTTTTACACTCTCAAGAGTTATACTATTCGTGTAAATTAGCACCACTTAATAAAGAAGTCTTACCACAACTAGAGACTGTACAAGATTATGTTTTCCTGTTTTGTTTGCGAAAATCCACCCCGGAGTTGTGGACAAAACCAAAAGAAACTTTTAGTTTTGGGTCTTTGGGGTGAAAATGTCTTCAAATGGACCCTCCGTGGCTCAAATGCTGAATATATAGTGGGCCCTGGGATAAAAAAAAAAAATGTTGAAAACCACTGCTTTAGAGAGGAGTTCTAGTCTGCATGCGTCTAGAATTGTTTGATAGGAAACTCCAGAGCACTTCCTGGTAGTAGGTCACATGACCAGTCGCCATGGTAACCTGAACCATTTCCTGTTTTCATTAAAGACACACTACCTGCCTTTCAAAATAATGGATTCACACCTTTTTTTTCTTTCTTTTTCTTGCATTTCATCAAATAAACAAATATAACAGCACACTTGTAACATGGCGACGCATTTCATGGTTGTATATCAGGTGCAGTAATATTTCTGGACATTGTAGGATTCCCTGCACCAGGCACAAGGTACTGCAAGTGTTATGATAATGACTTCATAAAAATAAACTGACCCACATGAGTTTGGAAACCTAGAGGTCACCCAGAGGTAATCTATTCCTCCCCATCTCCTCTCCAATCACTACGGTTGAAACTCTTGATGCATGCGTGCCAGCTAAGTTTTTAAAAAATCATATAGTGTTCCAATTATCTTGTAGTGTGTGGTTTGATGTGTTTTGTGGAAAAATAAGGTATGGAGCTACAGTACTAAAATACCTGTATTACAGGGGTTTTCAACCAGTGGTCCGGGGACCACCAGTGGTCCCTGAGAGGGTTCCAGGTGGTCCCCAGCTAAGCTGGTTAACCAGATGTAACTCTTGAGAACGTAAAAATGAAACCAAATGGACCCTTGCGGGTCCATTTGGTTTCATTTTTACACTCTCAAGAGTTAAAATATTCATCATGTGAATTAGCCCAAGTCTACACAACTAGAAGATTAACGGTCATTTTGGTCTGTAAGTTTACCCTGTTTTGTTTCCCAAATCCAGTCTGGAATTGTGGACAAAAGCAAAAGAAATCTTTAGCTTTGGGGTCTGTGGGGCTAAAATTAACTCAAATGGTGGTCCTCCGTGGCTCAAATGCTGAATAATTGGTGGTCCCTGGTATCAAAAAGGTTGAAAACCACTGCTGTAATAGAATAAAGACAACCTGTGCCATGTGGAATTCTCTTTTAACACTGCTACACGTGTGGGCTGCAGTCCCAAAAGCGTTGCCAAAATGGCCAATGGCTTGCTTCCAATGGTCGCTACGGCGCCAGATTCTGAAGATATGAGCTCTCATGAAACTTGGGGCTTTGGGACGCTGTGAAATGTTACCTGGAATGACACCAGACGCTGCTGCCTCTCTGTATGCTGGAACACCAGCTTCCATTTGCCCTGTAGCACGGCCCTTATCCTGAACGGACAAACGCTGCATCTTTATTGCTCCTGCTTGGAGCGTAAACAAAGTCAAAGAAAGTGACAGGGACCCCATGTTTATGGGCCTGGCACACACCTGTGACTGAGTGGCACACACACCTGTGACTGAGTGGCACACACCTGTGACTGAGTGGCACACACCTGTGACTGAGTGGCACACACACCTGTGACTGAGTGGCACACACACCTGTGACTGAGTGGCACACACACACACACACACACCTGTGACTGAGTGGCACACACCTGTGACTGAGTGGCACACACCTGTGACTGAGTGGCACACACACACCTGTGACTGAGTGGCACACACACACCTGTGACTGAGTGGCACACACCTGTGACTGAGTGGCACACACACACCTGTGACTGAGTGGCACACACCTGTGACTGAGTGGCACACACACACCTGTGACTGAGTGGCACACACACCTGTGACTGAGTGGCACACACCTGTGACTGAGTGGCACACACACCTGTGACTGAGTGGCACACACACCTGTGACTGAGTGGCACACACACCTGTGACTGAGTGGCACACACCTGTTGTGACTGAGTGGCGCACACACACACCTGTGACTGAGTGGCACACACCTGTGACTGAGTGGCACACACACCTGTGACTGAGTGGCACACACCTGTGACTGAGTGGCACACACACCTGTGACTGAGTGGCACACACCTGTGACTGAGTGACACACACACCTGTGACTGAGTGGCACACACCTGTGACTGAGTGACACACACACCTGTGACTGAGTGGCACACACCTGTGACTGAGTGGCACACACACACCCTTATTATTCTGGTAGAGAAACAAGTTTTTGGGTTTAGCAATGTCACTCATGTTAGCATAGTCCAATATCTACAAGCCATAAGGTGACTAATCAACAATATTAGGGCTGTTGAATGATTAAAATTTTTAATCAAATTAATCACAGCTTCAAAATTAATTTAATCATGATTAATCACCACTCGAACTATGTCCAAAATATGCATGTTTTCCTGGACAGGATTTCAACATTTAAAAAAGAAACAGTTTGTGAAAAAAATAACTATTTATCGTTCAAATATTTATCAAAATAGGTGATCTACAAGCCCTCAATGCGTGTAGATCCTCCAGCTATACTCTATGGCTCTGGTTACAGGGAGACACACAGCTATATGTCTCCGTAAAACCGTGCTCTACCCATTTCTTTCAATGAGAAAATGCTCAGTGGGTTGAGTCATGTGCACATGGGTTAATTGCGTTAAAAAAATTAATCAGATTAATCAACAAAATTAATGTAATCCCATTAATTAACTATTTTCAACAGCCTTAATTAATATACCTTAGAGAGATTCTGGGTTTCCTAGAAATGGAGGTTTGAGAAAAAAAAAAAAAAAAAAACACAACATCTCTAAGGTGTGTTAATGAAATAGTAAAATATTGAAAATGAGTGGAATTCCCCTTTAAGACACGTGCATGCACACTTGCTCTGCGCTCAGAGGTCGGAGAACAATTCTTGCAGAAGTAAACAGCAACTACCAATTATTGACCTGCGGTCAATTACTGACCGCAGGTGTGTCCGTATACAGCTGTGCTCGTTAAGGCTCGTTAAGGCTGTAGTAATGTTGTAGTACGATCAACTAGGGCGGAATAAAGCATGGGGATGAGAGCTTTCTAGCTGACAAGCGACAATAAAAGGTGGGGTGAAAAAAACCTGCATTTTCCCAGCGCCTGTCGTCAGTGCAGGCTGAGTGGTCATTAAACAGCTCTAACCTCAGCTCCACTCACTCTACAATACCTCTGGGAACAGAGCTAATAATAGATCCTACAGCAGCAGAGCTACAATGACCTCCCTAGAGGTCCTGGTGGCTGCATGTGGCCACACTGCAGGGGCGGATTGGCCATCTGGAGTACAGGGAGTTTTCCCGGTGGCCTGCGCCACCGAGTGGCCTGGACATTTTTTTGTGTGTGTGTGAAAAGTCCAGGCCAGGCAAACTAGTGTTTCTATCCTTCAAAAAAGAAAACCAGAGCCTTCAAGTAGGAGAGTTGCCATATTCCCGTTCACTCCTGTGCGCCAGGGCACTGCCTCGCGCTGCTGGAGGCAGTGTTGCCAACTGCCAAGATCCAAAATGCACTAGAATGCGCTAGATGCTCGCCTGGAACATACAGATCAAAATGACCATTAATCTTCTAAATTCTCTAGTTGTGTAGACTAAGTTGGGCTAATTAACTCTTGAGGGTGTAAAAACAAAACCAAATGGACCCGCAAGGGTCCATTTGGTTTCATTTTGTACGCTCTCAAAGAGTTACATCTACAGCTGCCCTCCCGCCCCAGGGTGGCCTGGCAAAGGCAAAATTGTCCCGGTGGGAAAATATGTGCCAATCCGCCCCTGCCACACTGTGCTGCTGCTGCTGCTCCCAGCCCCGTGCCCAGAGTCCTGCCCCAAGCCTGGAGACACTACCTGCATGTGGCCACACAGTGATGCTGCCATAGTGAGGACTGAACAGGGTTGTTTCTCTGGGGACTGTAAATACAGTAACACTAGTGAGGACTGAACAGGGTTGTTTCACTGGGGACTGTAAATACAGTAACACTAGTGAGGACTGAACAGGGTTGTTTCACTGGGGACTGTAAATACAGTAACACTAGTGAGGACTGAACAGGGTTGTTTCACTGGGGACTGTAAATACAGTAACACTAGTGAGGACTGAACAGGGTTGTTTCACTGGGGACTGTAAATACAGTAACACTAGTGAGGACTGAACAGGGTTGTTTCTCTGGGGACTGTAAATACAGTAACACTAGTGAGGACTGAACAGGGTTGTTTCACTGGGGACTGTAAATACAGTAACACTAGTGAGGACTGAACAGGGTTGTTTCACTGGGGACTGTAAATACAGTAACACTAGTGAGGACTGAACAGGGTTGTTTCACTGGGGACTGTAAATACAGTAACACTAGTGAGGACTGAACAGGGTTGTTTCTCTGGGGACTGTAAATACAGTAACACTAGTGAGGACTGAACAGGGTTGTTTCACTGGGGACTGTAAATACAGTAACACTAGTGAGGACTGAACGGGGTTGTTTCACTGGGGACTGTAAATACAGTAACACTAGTGAGGACTGAACAGGGTTGTTTCACTGGGGACTGTAAATACAGTAACACTAGTGAGGACTGAACAGGGTTGTTTCACTGAGGACTGTAAATACAGTAACACTAGTGAGGACTGAACAGGGTTGTTTCACTGGGGACTGTAAATACAGTAACACTAGTGAGGACTGAACAGGGTTGTTTCACTGGGGACTGTAAATACAGTAACACTAGTGAGGACTGAACGGGGTTGTTTCACTGGGGACTGTAAATACAGTAACACTAGTGAGGACTGAACAGGGTTGTTTCTCTGGGGACTGTAAATACAGTAACACTAGTGAGGACTGAACAGGGTTGTTTCACTGGGGACTGTAAATACAGTAACACTAGTGAGAACTGAACAGGGTTGTTTCTCTGGGGACTGTAAATACAGTAACACTAGTGAGGACTGAACAGGGTTGTTTCACTGGGGACTGTAAATACAGTAACACTAGTGAGGACTGAACAGGGTTGTTTCACTGGGGACTGTAAATACAGTAACACTAGTGAGGACTGAACAGGGTTGTTTCACTGGGGACTGTGAATACAGTAACACTAGTGAGGACTGAACAGGGTTGTTTCTCTGGGGACTGTAAATACAGTAACACTAGTGAGGACTGAACAGGGTTGTTTCACTGGGGACTGTGAATACAGTAACACTAGTGAGGACTGAACAGGGTTGTTTCTCTGGGGACTGTAAATACAGTAACACTAGTGAGGACTGAACAGGGTTGTTTCTCTGGGGACTGTAAATACAGTAACACTAGTGAGGACTGAACAGGGTTGTTTCACTGGGGACTGTAAATACAGTAACGGCATCTTGTTTTTGCGATGTAAACAAGCAGCAGCCTAGAGCCTTTATCCATTAGCGTTGCTATTCCATTCACATTTGAGAACATGGACAGGAGTTTATGTTTAAATAAATAAAATATTGTTCCGCAGCAAGAAACACAAGAAAAAGTAAAAGCCTGCTTGCTTACTAAAAAGACAACGGACGTTCGCTCAACAGTGCTTCACTGACTCTGTGGTGCTCAGTACAGGGAGTAGGACAGAGACAGTAGTCTATCAGCAGCAAATGTGTACATTAACATACATTCCTATCGACGATCGAGTCGACACGTGTGAAAACATTAGAATAACAATGGGAAGCAGGCACAGCGCAGCCATCAGGTAGAAGAGTTGCGACATTGAGGGGGTCAGAAACTGAGCACTAGAGGGCCGTTCATGCCGCCTGAATAGGGACAAACGGTTTCAACGAATGTGGTGTTATTTTCAATCAAATCAAGCGGCACAGTGCCTTTTAAATTCATCAAAGGCCTAATCATAAAATTCAACTGGATTCAAACAGCCCCCTGTGTTTATTTGAGCTGCGCTTTTGTATTCTCTTTCATTTTCATGAATCCATCTGATACATGCTGCCATGTTTACATTTAAACCACCTCTACTGCAGGTTTAGAATTAAGCCCTTATTGGTACTTAAATCAAAGTTTAAAGTTGTGGTGCAACAGGTTTGATATTAATCCAGGTTTACTGTGAAAAATAAATCAATGATTAAAAAACAAAAGCCAAGATTAAAAGGATGGTTTAAAACTAAACCAGATTAGTGAAATCTAGGTTTAAAGTTTGGTGCAACTGAAATTATAGATGATCCTTGATTTAAACCAGGTTAGGGTTTAATTCTTTTTGGTGCAAATGGCCCTGTGACTCATGACACACAGTGAGAAAGGATCAATGCCAAAGCACATATATTTCCATGCCTCCAATTAAAACTAAGCACCAGGAGAGGACTTCTGTTACGAGGCAGACACCGGGAGCCATGATGTCATTTCTACTTTTTATTTAACAATGTTATAGTCGTTGCCAACCGTGTGTGTGTGTGTGTGTGTGTGTGTGTGTGTGTGTGTGTGTGTGTGTGTGTGTGTGTGTGTGTGTGTGTGAGTGTGTGACACAGTTCTAGTCTGTGCCAATAACCTCTAGTAGTGTTGTCCTGTGGAGAGAGTGTGGTAGTATCTATCGCCCACAGGCAGGGCGGATGTAACATTTCCCAATTGGGGGGGGGGGGGGGCAGGAGAAAATGAAGTCGCACCCATAGGGGCAGTAACAGGACTTTTATTAGTCAAGTAAAGCATCAATGATAACATCAGTTGTTGAAGTTGCAACAGACACGCAACATGCATAAAGCTAAGGTCTGTTTTCAATGATGAAATGCCGTTGGTTTAATGGTGCCACAGCTGTAGTTAGTCAGTAGCAGTAGTAGTGTTTCACATCATTTTATATATATATATATATATATATATATATATATATATATATATATATATATATATATATATATATATATATATATATATATATATATATATATATATATATATATATACAGTATATATAATATCTTGGGTTGTTTTGCATGTATGGCATCGTGTTTGGTGGAGTAGACAGGGCATTTAGGGGGGGCATTTAGGGGGGCATTGCCCCCCCCCCATGCCTAGATCCGCCCAAAACCCCAAAACTAAAGATTTATTTTACTTCTGTTCATGACCATTAATCTTCTAGTTGTTTAGATTTGGAATAATTTTGCATGATGGATATTTTAACTCTTGAGAACGTAAAAATGAAACCAAATGGACCCACATTTGGTTTCATTTTTACACTCTCAAGAGTACATCTGGTTAAACAACTTAGCTGGGGACCACCTGGAACCCTCTCAGGGACCACTGGTGCTCCTCTGACCCACTGAGAGCAGAGTGAACAGCTGTTTGTGTTTTCAGCTGAACCGTGAGGAGGTTCACCAGTAGAGCGTGTAAACACATGCTTCACGCTATACGTGTGTGTCCCACTTACTCTTATAGACCTAAATATGCACGTTCAGTAGATACTGTATAGACGCCTAAGTGCATGGCCACTGGCAAGCTTGGCATGTCTGCTTATTAACGACTGTACAAGCAGCTTTTGGCTTGGGCTTTTTCTTTAACTTTGCCTGTTAGTTGTGGGTCATGGTTTTGGTGCCTTGTTAGTTGTTTCTGAAGTGCAGTTGCTTATCTGGGCTTGTTTCTAAAGTGTAGTTGTTTACTTGGTCTCGACTTTAAAGTGTAGTTGCTTATTTGGTCTCGTTTCTAAAGAGTAGTTGCTTATTTGGACTTGCTTCTAAAGTGTAGTTGCTTATTTGGGCTTGTTTCAAACCTACTTTCGAGGTAGGTTCTCACACATTTTCATGTCAAATAAATAGAACATCTTTGGCCATTCTTTTTCAAAATAGCAGAACTACAAGCTCACACCACTCTGTATCTAAAGCGATGCATGGTATAACGGTATAATGGTGTTGTGAATCTTAACGCACAAATAACATGGACTCCTAAAATTGTTTTTAAAACTTAATATCATATTGTACATGTCTCTCAAGCTTATTTCTAATGGTTTGAGCCTCAATCACCACTGATATAACCATATCCTTGTCATTTCTTTATGGACAGTTTAGCTGCAGTACCACAATGTCCTGAGGTGGTGGGGGCGCTGATATGCAGGATGTTTTATAGTAGAGTCATTATAATACTGATGCTAGATAAAACCAGGCTGGTTTAAATTCCATGTCAACTTGGAAAGTTGAATTTCATGTTACCCAGAGATGCTGTTAATACTCGTACAGTCGGCTAGTACAGTGTTCTCTGGCTGGCTGTTGGTCACAGACTAATTGTAAGGATTTCTTTTTAACTGGATGCACACAGTGAGGTGTGAAGAAGTCAAGCTGTGTGGATTTCTGCGCTGACGCAATGCATGAAGGTTTATTTCTGTTTTCTGAGGAGGAGAGGAATAATGAACCATGGATGGCCATGCAGCTAATATATGCTCTCCTCTCCTCTCCTCTCCTCTCCTCTCCTCTCCTCTCCTCTCCTCTCCTCTCCTCTCCTCTCCTCTCCTCTCCTCTCTCTCCTCCATTCTCCTCTCCTCCATTCTCCTCTCCTCTCCTCTCCTCTCCTCTCCTCTCCTCTCCTCTCCTCTCCTCTCCTCCATTCTCCTCTCCTCTCCTCTCCTCTCCTCTCCTCTCCTCTCCTCTCCTCTCCTCTCCTCCATTCTCCTCTCCTCTCCTCTCCTCCTCTCCTCTCCCCTCCTCTCCTCAGTATTTTAGATAGAATCCCGCCCCCGGCTATCCAGCAGATTATTCACATTGGGATCGATAAAGGTCAACATGCTCTTGTGTGACAATTAAGCCGACCTTGAGTTGTTAGGAGTGTTGCATCACAAGGCGCAGCGCGCGCAGCAACAACGCGCGCAGCAACAACGCGCGCAGCAACAACGTGCGCAGCAACAACGCGCGCAGCAACAACAACAACGCGCGCAGCAACAACAACGCTCATCACCTTCGGGTACTGTTGGAACTGCCAGGGATTACCTTTGTGTTCCTTGAGGTTTTTTTTTGCAAGGACCGCTGGCACTTCCTCCCTGGACTACAGTTCCCACAATTCTTTGGTGCACTGCTCCTCCTTGTGTCTGGACCAAATGGACCCGCAAGGGTCCATTTGGTACAGACATCTGGTTAACCAACTTTCCATATTTAACTATAGAACTCTCTCAAGAACCACTGGTGGTCCCCGGACCGCTGGTTGAAAACCAAAGGGCCGCATAATGCCCAGGTATGGTATAAAGCAGGGGTTTTCAACAGGTGGTCCGGAGACCACCAGTGGTCCTTGAGAGGGTTCCAGGTGGTCCCCAGGCTAAATGATGGAAAGTTGATTAACCAGATGTAACTCTTGAGAGTGTAAAAACTTTTCGCACTCTCAAGAGTTAAAATATTCATCATCTGAATTACAAAATCCAGCCTGGAATTGTGAACGAAACCAAAATAATTCTTTAATTTTAGGCCTTTGGTGTGAAAATGTAATCAAATGGTGGTCCTCCGTGGCTCAAATGCTGAGTAAAGAAAACATGGACCGCAGTCAATCCAGCTTCCCTATTTTTACCATTATCTGTGCATTTATGTGGCTATTCCATTGCACATCCCAATTCAATTCAATTTGGTATAACAGCCATCATCAAGGAGGTGTGTAGAAGAGTGCGTGTGTATGAGTGTGTGTGTGTGTGTGTGTGTGTGTGTGTGTGTGTGTGTGTGTGTGTGTAGTTATTTCTTTAATGAAACAACGCATGAGTAGTAACGAGGCCTAATGCAACGTCCGTGTTTCGCTTTGCAAAGCAAAGCGTCGCAATTATGCAGCCTAGAGGCCAACCTGAGAGATGTTTCTATTTATGGAGCTCCAAATCGGTGCTGTACGCTACACACAACGCACACAGATGTTGTGTGTGTGTGTGTGTGTGTGTGTGTGTGTGTGTGTGTGTGTGTGTGTGTGTGTGTGTGTGTGTGTGTGTGTGTGTGTGTGTGTGTGTGTGTGTGTGCGCACGTACACATGGGGGGGGGGGGGGCAGAAAGTGGGACAGAAACAGACTGACAGATACAGAGAGAAACATAAAAAAGCATAAAATAAAACTGCAGGATAGAAAGACAGGGGCAGATGTAACATTTCCCAATTGGGGGGGCAGGCGAAAATGGTATGGGTGCGACTTCATCGCCCGTGGCGCAAAGCGCCATACCATTTTCGGTTACAGGACTTATATTAGTCAAGTAGAGCATCAATAGTAACATCAGTTGTTGTTGAAGTTGCAACAGACACGCAGCATGCATAAAGCTAAAGGTCTGACTCAGAGAGTTTTCTGTTTTCAATGATGAAATGCTGTTGGTTTAGTGGTGACACAGCTGTAGTTAGTTAGTAGCAGTAGTAGTGTTTCACATCATTTAAGCACTTTAATTTTTAAATAGCTTGGGTTGTTTTGCATGCCATCGTGTTTTGATGGGGCAGGGGGGCATTGCCCAACCCAATGTACGCTCTGTTAGTGTTTTTTCTTCAGACCTCCATTTCGAGGAAACACAGAATGGGGGGAAACGTTTTCATCATGTCCACCCAGCACCTCTAAGGTATACTAATGACATATTCGAATGATGAAAATGGGGGGAATTCCCCTTTAAAATGCTTCAATCTGGTGCACTTTGAAATCAAATATTTTTTATAATAATCAATACAAGTTAGCAACATCATTATTAACATCATTATTATGCTAATGCTAATGCATTAGCATAATAATGACAACAACGTTGTCTGCTTTCCCAATATTGATATGGGTTGGTATGAACCAATCACCGTGAAGACTGCTGCTTTGATCACGCCCATCCCAGAAACTGCTGTGGTAGAGAGGGACTTCAGTCTGAATAATGAAGTGAAACATCCTAGAAACTGCTGTAGTAGAGAGGGACTTCAGTCTGAATAATGAAGTGAAACATCCTAGAAACTGCTGTGGTAGAGAGGGACTTCAGTCTGAATAATGAAGTGAAACATCCTAGAAACTGCTGTGGTAGAGAGGGACTTCAGTCTGAATAAGAGGGACTTCAGTCTGAATAATGAAGTGAAACATCCTAGAAACTGCTGTGGTAGAGAGGGACTTCAGTCTGAATAATGAAGTGAAACATCCTAGAAACTGCTGTGGTAGAGAGGGACTTCAGTCTGAATAATGAAGTGAAACATCCTAGAAACTGCTGTAGTAGAGAGGGACTTCAGTCTGAATAATGAAGTGAAACATCCTAGAAACTGCTGTGGTAGAGAGGGACTTCAGTCTGAATAATGAAGTGAAACATCCTAGAAACTGCTGTGGTAGAGAGGGACTTCAGTCTGAATAATGAAGTGAAACATCCTAGAAACTGCTGTGGTAGAGAGGGACTTCAGTCTGAATAATGAAGTGAAAACATCCTAGAAACTGCTGTGGTAGAGAGGGACTTCAGTCTGAATAATGAAGTGAAACATCCTAGAAACTGCTGTGGTAGAGAGGGACTTCAGTCTGAATAATGAAGTGAAACATCCTAGAAACTGCTGTGGTAGAGAGGGACTTCAGTCTGAATAATGAAGTGAAACGGAATGACAATTCTTAACTTTGACAAGATATGTAAGAGGCCTTCAAATCTAGGATCACCTTCTGACCCTAAAATCAATCTATACAGTATGTGCGCACACACACGCACGCACGCAAGCACGCGGTCAGTAGAGATTGTGATCACAGCATGGGAACATGTGATGCACACATCACACACACACACACACACACACACACACACACACACACACACACACACACACACACACACACACACACACACACACACACACACACACACACACAGTAAACATGCACATGGTGGATGACATAATCAGATGCTTTACTTCCAGACAGTATAAGTAAAAGTATTAATACCAATCTATATACAAATACTCTGTTACAAGTAAAAAGCCCAAGGTCAACACCTGAGTACACTTGGGTGTACACGTTACACACACACACACACACACACACACCCAAACACACACACACACACACACACACACACCCACACCCACACCCACACACACACACACACACACACACACACACACACACACACACACTAGATTTTGTAGAAAAAGTCTGTATTAGAGTAGTGATATCCTATAGCACCTACAGCAGTGGTTTTCAACCATTTTGATTCCAGGGCCCACTATTTATTCAGCCACGGACCACCATTTGATGACATTTTAGCCCCACAGACCCCTAAACTAAAGAATTATTTTTGCTTTTGTCCACAATTCCAGGCTGGATTTGGGGAAACCAAGCTGTCCAACATACAGATCAAAATGACCATTAATCTTCTACATTCTCTAGTTGTGTAGACTTGGGATAATTCATATGACGAATATTCTAACTCTTGAGAGTGTAAACATGTTTACGCTCTCAAAGAGTTACATCTGGTTAACCAACTTTCCATCATTTAGCCTGCAGGGGACCACCTGGAACCCTCCGAAGGACCACTGGTCCCCGGACCACTGGTTTGAAAACCATCATCATTAATCAGTCATACATACTCCAACAGTACACACACACACACATTATAAACATATCCTACCATCAGAGTGTGTCTTCGCCGGTGCCTCTTGGCGTTCCGGATGTTGTTCAGAAAGCGAGAGCCCACTTTTTTGGCATACCACACGGACATAAACATTCTAGAATAAAAACACACCTATACGACCAGCCGCTGTCCAGGGACGTCTCTGACAGAGAGAGACAGAGACACACGGAGGATACGCACGACGTGTATGTGCTGTTCAGAGGAATGTCTTCCTCTCCTACCCTCTCTATAGAACAAGAACCAGGACAACGCCGGGTGTATTAGCACACACACATGCACTCTCACACACACACCTCACACACACACACTCTGAGTCATTCAATCCACCGGGTCCTGACAAGGCCAACGTACCGTGAGCGGCTCAGATGGCCAAACCATCGCCGGGCCAAACCAAACCAAACAAAAGGACGCGCGGGGTGCAGGTTTCACAGAACTTAACGCGCTGCTGCACCGCTCAGCGCGTCCAACGCATGTCTGTCTGTCTGTCTGTCTGTCTGTCTGTCTGTCTGTCTGTCTGTCTGTCTGTCTGTCTGTCTGTCTGTCTGTCTGCCTGCCTGCCTGTCTGTCTGTCTGTCTGTCTGTCTGTCTGCCTGTCTGCCTGTCTGTCTGTCTGTCTGTCTGTCTGTCTGCCTGTCTGTCTGTGGTGAGAATGAACACACAACAGACTGACTTAGTGACTGATTCACTGATTGATTAACTGTCTGACTTACAGACTCTTGGACTCAGAGACTGAATGACTGAACAAACTTGTGGAATCTTGGACTGACTGACTGACTGACTGACTGACTGACTGACTGACTGACTGACTGACTGACTGACTGACTGACTGACTGACTGACTGACTGACTGACTGACCCATTCACAGACTGATCAATTAATCAGCTAATGATTCCCGAGCGTGGCAAGCCGCAGCTCACCGCTCCTTGGAGCACACCACTCCAAGTGATGGGTTAAAAGCGGAGGTCCAATTTCGCTGCGGTAACGTAGTGACAAATCATGCGACTTTGACTTTGACTTTAATATCTGACGGATTCACAGACTGAATGACTGACCCAGACTGACTCACAAATTGACTGACCAACTCAGATTGGCTGGCCAACTGACAGACTAATCATGGACCTCTGTCAGTTAACAGACTGACTTACTCGCTGACTAACTGACCAATTCACAGACTGATCAAGGATTGACCGACTGACTGATTCACAGAGTGACTCACGGCCAGAAGGGCAGATTCTTGTACACAATATACTGTATATCTAAAGAAAAAAGGCTAACTCCTAATTCCCCTCAGCATCCAGATAGGGTCCAGTATAGACGCTCCTCCTGTGCTGTTTCAGCAGCAGTATGTGGACCGACAGAGGAGCGTGGAGCCAGCGAACGAGCGAGAGATTGCAGAGCAGAGCGCCTAGGAAAGCTCCGAAGAAAGCATCCCAGATGAGAGTCTCTGTACGAGGCTGTGACTGTGTAGAAGAGAGAGAGAGAATTCCACCATCCATCTATCCATCTATCCATCCTTCCATGTGGAAACCGGAGCCATCAGATACCGTCGCACCACAACCGATCGCTTCTACCTAGACGACCGTATGCCGCTGTGTTCCTTTCCCTTTTCTCCTCCTCTTTCCTCGTCCGCTGTGACCTGTCCTATACGCTGCGACTGTAAACAGCCGCGACGTGATGTGATGTGATCGATCCTCCACGGGGAATAATAAAAGCGTGCCGCCTGCCTGCCTCCACGCAGCAGTGTGCAACGAGGGAGCAGCTTTAATCACCAACATATACTGGAGCATAGGATAGAATCTGACATGCCTCTCTCTCCCTCCCTCTCTCCCTCTCCCCCTATCTCTCTCTCTCTCTCTCTCTCTCTCTCTCTCTCTCTCTCTCTCTCTCTCTCTCTCTCTCTCTCTCTCTCTCTCTCTCTCTCTCTCTCTCTCTCTCTCTCTCTCTCTCTCCCTCTCTCTCCCTCCCTCCCTCTCTCTCCCTCTCTCTCTCTCGTGCACTCGGTAGAGAGATGCTGGTTCATAGTCATGCCCCCCCCCCCCCCCCCCCCTCTCCCCAACACACGTACACTTGTGTTTCTAGGGAAAAGGAGGACATTAGCAGCCGTGGTATAATGTACTATACCTACTGTAAATGTATTTATTCCAATAGGGCTGTAGTATATACCTATGAGCTTTTACTTGGAGGCTTGGGGCTCCATTTTCGTTACATAAACCCCTTTTCCCAAATCCCTTATTTCATTTTTACTATTTTGAAAAACCTTTCGGAATATTTCAACATGTCAGTCTATTAACACATTGTGAGCTTGTAGACTGGCCATTTACTGAAGTACTGAACAATGTTTTTTTTATATTATAAGTTATATATAAATGTTGTTTTTTTTAATACAGTATGTTTAAAAAGGCAAAGAAGTTAAGGGATAAGGGGTTTACCTGTACCAAAAATGAATTTTTCGATACCTATTGATCCTTTATCTCCCAAATACCTTCTAATGTGTACTGTGTACACACGTATACACCACATCTCAATTGTTTTACGTTAGCTAATGACACTAGATCATGTCTTGTAACCAGTGTTGTAGTGGGACTTTTAGAAGTGGGGGGACGACTCTTAAGGGGAATTCCACCAAATTTGGTTCCATATGTACACTCTGAGAAAAAAGGAAACTCATTAATATGTATTGTATTTCATTGCTAATGATTTTCTTCAGACCTTTCTAGGAAACACAGAATGGGGGAAACTTTTTTACCATGTCCACACAACATCACTAAAGTGTATTAAAGATATAGTAAATTTTTGAAAATGAGTGGAATTCCCCTTTAAGACACATGCACGCACACTTGCATTTGCATGCGCATTTGCGTGCACCTGCACAACACACACAGGCACGCTATTAAAACATGTATAGCATATTGAGAAAGATTGTTTACAATGCATTGTTTACAATTGTATCCATAAAAGTAAATGACAAGACAAAAACATAGGCCTAATTTTGCACCAGAAATATTTTAGATGTGAGAAGTGGGGGGACACCGTCCCCCCTGCTTGTAGCACAAGATGTCCACTAGCCCCACACAGGCTCACACGACTCTCACAACATCAACTAGAACTGAACTCTGTCAAGCACCAACTTGAGCACAAGTATTCCTGACACCTACTGTATAATAAGCAGTGTTGTTGGCAGTGTTGGGAATATTACTTTACCTTGTTAATATATTACTTATTAATTATTACTTTCATTTTAAAGCAATATATTATACAAAATTTACAAAATGTATAATTAAATATTTAGTGTCACTATTAATCAAATATTGCGTAGGCCAGTGGCACACCTACAATAAAGCAAGTGCACTTGGCTATCTGGCCAAATCCATATGAAATCAACTTGAAAAAATGTCACTTCTGAATAAATAATTTGATGACAAATTATAGAAAATAAGTAATTATTTAACTTCTGCAGTTGTCAAGATAATTTTACAAGAACATTTTCAACAAAACAGATTGGCAGAAAGTAATATTGAAAGTAATGCAGTAATGCAAGTTACTGCATTTTGGTAATATATTATGTAATATATTAAGTTACGTAGTGCACATGTCCCAACAATGGTTGTTGGGCACTATTACTTTTAAATTATTTTTGCAGCACCCAACCCGCAAAAGGCAAGTAGAAGAAGACAATCTGTTTTTAGCCAGAAGAAGTCACTCACTTTATAATCCTAATATACGTAAGGAGGATACACACAAGAGGTCACTGTTGAAAGCAGCAATATTACCAAAGTAATACAGTCACATAAAGTTTACCATTATAAAACGGACCTTTCCATTTAGTCTCTCACAGTTCAGGCGTCACCTGGACAGGACACTGTTGTTTCCACACACATGGATAAATAAATAAATAAATACCACTCATTAACTCTGGCAGATTGATTGACAGGCGCTAGGCTCGTTCTCATTAGGCTCAATACTAATTAAATCATTTATAGAAAATCCTCCTTGTGTAAATGAATGATCAGGGGCGGATTGGCAAATTCTGCCTTTGCCAGGCCACCCTCGGGCTTAACCAGATGTAACTCTTTGAGAGCGTAAAAATGAAACCAAATGGACCCTTGCGGATCCATTTGGTTTCATGTTTACACCCTCAAGAGTTAAAATATTCATCATGTGAATTAACCCAACTTAGTCTACACAACTAGAGAATGTAGAAGATTAACACATTAACTGCTCCCTTTGTGTGTGTGTGTGTGTGTGTGTGTGTGTGTGTGTGTGTGTGTGTGTGTGTGTGTGTGTGTGTGTGTCTTTTCTAGTTCTGCTGTTTCCACATTTTTGGCTCAGCCCCATTGGAGGATGTGCGTTACCCGTTTTAACTTCACGCACGACCATGGTGGTGGTGGTGTGTGGTCAGATTACTTTACCACTGTGCCACACGAGTGCCTAAATGCACCTGATTAACTTTCCACAAACCCTAACACCGCCACTCCACGCTCCACTGGCAGTGTGAGTGTGAGTCCATCCATGTGGATGACATGGTCTTTGTGGAGGTTTGGCAGAGTCCAGCAGTGTCCAGGCAGACGCAGCGGACAGCGGACAGCGGTCGGCCGTGTCACACTCATTTAGGTCAACGGGCCTGAGTGAGCGGTCAGAGGCTGCAGCCAGAAACGCCACGTCATGCAGCTGCAGCAGCGCTGCAGCAGCGATGGTGGTGCACCAGGCGTGACCGCGATGGCGTGCTGCAGCGTTAGCTTTCACCACAGGGCTTGAATGAATGCTCCAATCAGAAGCCAGCGTTCTGGTCATGTGAGCGGTCACATATGTCACAACAACGGACCACTCCGCTCAACAACACACCTCTTATCCCAGACACACGTATCCTACACAACTGTAGATAAATAAAAGCAGCCCTGTTATGTATTTTAATTCTGTTAGTTACTTATTAATGTAGTAAGCCATGTAACAAGCATTTATAACACCCTTCGGTGAGTTGTTTCCTAATAACAGAAACTATTCACAACTATGAATGAACGCATGTGGAATTATGTACTTACAGTAAAAACAAGTGTGAAATACTGTAATTGAAAAATTATGTCTTATATTCTAGTTTCTTCAAAGTACCCACACTTTGCTCTGGTTACTGCTTTGCACACTCTTGGCACAACTAGAATATAATACATGTTTTCAGTGTGACAACGGTGAGAACTGAGGCAAGACCAAGAGACAAGATGAGGCGAGACAAAAGCAAGACCGAGACAACTAAGATTGATCTCGAGGCTGGTCTTGAGACGAGACAACGTCCCGAGAACTACAACACTATTTACAACGTCACAATATGTCACAATATATCATAATCATATCATGACACTCCATGTTTCAGAGGAGTGTTCATATCATGACACTCCATGTTTCAGTGTGTTAACATTGTGACACTCCATGTTTCAGTGTGTTAACATGGTGACACTCCATGTTTCAGAGGAGTGTTCATATCATGACACTCCATGTTTCAGAGTGTTAACATTGTGACACTCCATGTTTCAGTGTGTTAACATGGTGACACTCCATGTTTCAGAGTGTTAACATTGTGACACTCCATGTTTCAGAGTGTTCATATCATGACACTCCATGTTTCAGTGTGTTAACATTGTGACACTCCATGTTTCAGTGTGTTAACATTGTGACACTCCATGTTTCAGAGTGTTCATATCATGACACTCCATGTTTCAGTGTGTTAACATTGTGACACTCCATGTTTCAGAGTGTTAACATTGTGACACTCCATGTTTCAGAGGAGTGTTCATATCATGACACTCCATGTTTCAGTGTGTTAACATTGTGACACTCCATGTTTCAGTGTGTTAACATTATGACACTCCATGTTTCAGAGGAGTGTTCATATCATGACACTCCATGTTTCAGAGTGTTCATATCATGACACTCCATGTTTCAGAGTGTTAACATTGTGACACTCCATGTTTCAGAGGAGTGTTCATATCATGACACTCCATGTTTCAGAGGAGTGTTCATATCATGACACTCCATGTTTCAGTGTGTTAACATGGTGACACTCCATGTTTCAGTGTGTTAACATTGTGACACTCCATGTTTCAGTGTGTTAACATTGTGACACTCCATGTTTCAGTGTGTTAACATGACACTCCATGTTTCAGAGTGTTCACATGATGACACTCCATGTTTCAGAGTGTTAACATTGTGACACTCCATGTTTCAGAGGAGTGTTCATATCATGACACTCCATGTTTCAGAGGAGTGTTCATATCATGACACTCCATGTTTCAGAGTGTTCATATGATGACACTCCATGTTTCAGTGTGTTAACATTGTGACACTCCATGTTTCAGTGTGTTAACATTGTGACACTCCATGTTTCAGTGTGTTAACATTGTGACACTCCATGTTTCAGTGTGTTAACATGACACTCCATGTTTCAGTGTGTTAACATGGTGACACTCCATGTTTCAGAGGAGTGTTCATATCATGACACTCCATGCTTCAGAGGAGTGTTCATATCATGACACTCCATGTTTCAGAGTGTTTCAGAGTGTTCTGCCGCAGTGCACCCAGCTAGCAGCAGGCTGTCAATCATCTGTCACAGAGGCTTCCAGACACCCTCCACATCTCTCCTTTTTTATACATATCTCTGGGATTGCAACCACTTAAAGCAAGGGTTTTCAACCATTTTGATACGAGGGACCACTATTTATTCAGCATTTGAGCCACGGACCACCATTTGATGACATTTTAGACTCACAGACCACAAAACTAAAGGTTTGTTTTGGTTTTGTCCACAATTCCAGGCTGGATTTGGGAAACAAAACAGTCAAACACACAGATCAAGGCTCCCAGAAGGGTCCAAATGGTTTTATTTTAACACTCTCAAAGAGTTACATCTGGTTAACCAACTTTCCATCATTTAGCCTTAGCTTGGGGACCACCTGGAACCCTCTCAAGGACCACTGGTGGTTTCCAGACCACTGGTTGAAAACCAGTGACTTAAAGAAACACTTCACCACTTTTCAATGTATCTTCACTTCACTACTGATACTGTAAATCAACAACTTGTTAGACTATGGACAGTTCAGAAACCAGTCTTCCATGCACATCATGATGGGAGAATCCAAGCTGATAGAAACTGCAGGCTTTACATTCCTGAAAAGTTGCAGTGGAAAACGTGGAAGCCATCATTCTCTTGATAATTAATATATAAAATATTTCCTCAAAAGAATCTTGTTTAAAAATAAATCTGCCTAACGATGATGTGCATGTTGGACGGGTGTGTGCACTGCCCACGGCCCTCCTATGAGACACAGACCGAGTAGAAACAAATGATCTTAAACCCCCTAATTTTAAGTTGTTTTGTAGTAATAGTACAACATAAACCTTACGGAGACTTTAGTCGCTACTGTACAATCCTTTAAAACAGTTGTCATGTTGCACACATGCCTAAAAATCACTTTTACTTGCACCGCCCTTCGTTGTAAACAATGTGTATATCCAACTCCGATGTCGCAACTCTTCTATTAGATGGCTCTGGGCACAACATACTGCCATTTCATAATAAACCCCAGGACTGATTCTATTAAATGAAATAACGCTTGACAACCACTGTGATACGATCAATTAAAACGTAAAAGAGACATCTTTAGAGTCAAACAGAATGAAAATCACCGCTAACACCTGTGAAAGAAACAAGGGAGAGGCCCCCAGCGTCTTTACAACATGGCCGCCGGCTATTGAGTGCAGACTGTTGGATGTTTTTTGCACAGTGGGAGGTAAATGCTGCCGTTTTTCAACTACACTCAAGCAGAGGCCGACGCAGCATGCTACAGACAGACAGCCATACATAATACATGATTGTGAACACTCCTGTCTCCCGCTGGGTGAAGAGAGAGAGCCTTTAAACAAAAGAATTCATCCCGCGGGGCGACTTACTGCATGGCTACTGTCAAACAGCTCTATACCTGCGTGTGGACTGACTGGGCTGCTGTCCTGTTTATCACAAGTTCATCACGTCTGACTGACTGTTAGGTGAATCCCTACGTTTTAACGGTAGGTGATAGATAAAAAAAACGTCGCCCGATATCAGTGACGGCGACGGTCATTACCGTAAATTCTTGCTTAGAATGGCATGCAAAATGAGTACCGTAAACGACGGTGCTGTGGTGCACTGAAAAAAATAGTACGGTGGAGGAGGAAGTGGGACGGAACTAGGAACCAAACTGCGCCGAATGGTTTGGGGTCGAGGGCAAAAAAGCAGCACTTGGCTCTGATTGGTTATCCCTGGCCAAACGTCGGCCGATTTTCGGGCGAAAAACTCACCAATTGTTTTCCCGCCCACGTTCTGCTGCTGTCGCCCGAATCGGCAGCTCCCATAGAGAAACAATGGATGCCGGGCGACGCCACTTTTATCGCCCGCCACCCCTGCCGTTAAAACGTAGGGTTAGGTGCAATCTGCAGGTCATATTGTATATTATAAGAAAATAGATTGTGCTGTGATGCAGTGGCTAACTATGTAGGCCTATGTTTGGAACTTGCAGAGCTCCAGCCAGCACTAGGCGCGAGATCAAAGTGTGTCGCTACTCTCTTCCTAAGTACACTAAGTGTTGCTACAGGAGCTGCTGGATGCTGCCGTTTCAGGTTTGGTAGATGGCCAGTTGTCCAGAATCGTCTCAAAAGGATCTGCCTGCGTTCCAGACACCAAACTGATCATCCCTGGATCTGGCTTAGTTCAGACACAGACTGCACAGAAGTTGTCGTTCCAAGTAGGGCAGTACCCAATGGGCGCCGCTCTAGTTTCAGAAAAATAAATCCATCCCGAGTCCAACGTATCTCAGAGCACCCAGTTGGGTTTGGCGATAAACTGCTTATTTTTCTATCTCCCGAAAACTCATTCGTTGTAGATGTCAGCCCAGTGTTTACCATAGTGGACCATATGTACGTTCAAAAAGGGGACTTTTAGGGCGAAATCTTTCAGGGGTCGCCTTGTGAGAATTGCAGAAGTGTGCATCTACAGTAAAGTACACTTGAACACTGTGAACAGTGTACATGCTTAGTAATATGCATGACAGATATCATCAAAACTAAATTAATTTTGAGCCACAAAAATCACAACCTGTGTGAAGTGTGGGGCACTCTCATTATCTTACAACATTGATTGCGACATAATGTTCGTGTTACAGCGACAAAATAAACATTCATTTCTCTTCAATATCAAATGCATTTTTTTAAAACTAACATTGTTGAAAAACAACAGTGAGGCTTTTGACGTTGAAAAACAACATAAAGGAGTGGTAGCACCCTTCAAAAAATGAGAAATTTACCGCAAAGGGATCTCCGTATTTGGGCAAGGAACGACAGAAATTTCCATGTATGGACATAAAAGGAACAAGAAATTTTACAATATCACACACACGCTGTGCTCCAAATCTGTGCTTCTACCTTAAGTTTAGGTGTAACTTTACTGAGGTTACATTTACGGTTAGGATTAAGGCACCACGTTGACCTTACGATTAGGCATTCTATGAAAGGTCATTTACTACATTCGCCTGCCGCACGATAACTACTTAAACTTAGGGGTCAGAAGCTCAGTTAGTTCCATCCGATGTACTATAATGCTCGGTTCCTCCAGGCGGGATGACTCCATGTTTCTCCAGATTTAACCTACTGCGATCTTCAGTGACCACGTTGTCGGCCACAGCCAGCGGCGCGCCACTAAACATCGCCCTCGCCCGCCGCAACATCTGCAGACGGGCATCGACCTCGATCTCTACCGCGCCACAGATACTGTCGTCCTCTCCATCGCCACAGATACTGTCGTCCTCTCCATCGCCACAGATACTGTCGGCCTCTCCATCACCACAGATACTGTCGGCCTCTCCAGCGCCACAGATACTGTCGACCTCTCCAGCACCACAGATACTGTCGTCCTCTCCAACAACAGCAACAAAAACCAGCTGGTTCGGTGGCGCCGTCAACCTCTTAAGGCGAGTGGCGTCGCTCACACCGTCGCAAATGCGTCCTTTCAGCGCGTCATCCTCCTTCTCCTCCGGCTTCCGCTGGGAGAAGCGCAACGAGCGCGGCCAGGGCAGCGGCCTGCGCTACGGCCTGAGCAGCGTGCAGGGCTGGCGGGGCGAGATGGAGGACGCGCACACGGCCGCCGTGGCTCTGCCCGCCCGCGGAGGCGGCAGCAGCAGCGGCGGCCGGCTCGGCCGCGGCTGGTCCTTCTTCGCCGTGTACGACGGTCACGGCGGCTCGCGCGTGTCCCAGCACTGCAGCGAGCACCTGCTGGAGCACATCGCCTCCGGCAACCCGGACTTCCACCGCGCTCTGAGCCGGGACGAATCCTCGTCCTCGTCCTCCACCGTGGAGGGCGTGGCCAACGCCATCCGCGCCGGGTTTCTGCGTTTCGACGAGAGCCTGCGGACCCTCTCGGAGAAGCACTGGTGGGACCACTGCGGGTCCACGGCGGTCGGCGTGATGGTCTCGCCTCGCCACCTCTACTTCGTCAACTGCGGAGACTCGCGGGCCATCCTCAGCCGAGGAGCGGGAAGCAGCACCGTCGAGGGAGACGACAACAACAGCAACGACGACCGTCCCTTCTTCGCCACCCGCGACCACAAGCCCGACGACCCTGCCGAGCGGGAGCGCATCGAGAGGGCGGGGGCCATGGTCATCCTGCGGAGGGTCAACGGGGACCTGGCCGTGTCGCGGGCCCTGGGCGACTTCGCCTACAAGAGCGTGCGCGGTCGGAGCCCCGCCGAGCAGCCCGTGTCGCCGGAGCCCGACGTGACGGCCATCGAGAGGCGGCCGGCGGAGGACGAGTTCGCCGTGCTGGCGTGCGACGGCGTCTGGGACGTCATGTCCAACGAGGAGGTGTGCGGCTACGTGCGGGACAGGCTGGCGACGACCGACGACCTGGAGAGGGTCTGTGATGACCTGGTGGACAGCTGCCTGCACAGGGGCAGCCGGGACAACATCAGCGTGCTGCTGGTCTCCTTCCTGGAGCCCCAACGGAGGTCCGCCATGGCTTTAGCACTCTGAGTGGTCCGAGTCAGGGGTTTTCATCAACCTTGACCTCTCCCGCGCCACAGATACTGTCGGCCTCACCCTTGCCAGTAGTCCTCTGAGAGGATTCGAAGTGGTCCCCGGGCTAAATGATACGATACGCTCGATTAGAATGATTTCTAAAAAACGAAATAGACTACAGACAAGCAACCACTTTTTATAATATGTGGTACTTGAGAATGATGCAAGTTAAAAACCTCATTATACCTGTTGGAAACTTGTTATTGCATCTGTTATAACCAGCTTTAACTAATGGCCATGGCAATCAATTGGCTGAGCTACAGGCTGGAAATTGCACAGGTGAGGTGACTTTGGTCCACTGGCAGAGCCTGAACAGAGCCTTTCTTGATGTTTCTAGACAACAGTGTGTCCTACAAACTTTAGGCTGTGAACCCGCACTCTGCACGTGTCAAATATGAAGTCAGTGGGGCAAGTGGTTCGAGTTACGTATTTTATAACTGTATGCATTTATTTTATGTGTTCTTGTATTCACACATATACTGCGATCAGTTTGTGGTAGATGGTGATAAGTTGTATTATCTCCTGGAGGTGTTGGGGCTACAGTACTTGCCCTCTGCTCCCTCACTGCTTGCGCACAAGTACTTGTCTATGTAAAAACACTGCTGTAAATGTTCTTGTTTGTATACTATATTTTTAACCAGTCCATGGGGTTGTAACCCACCACACAGTCAGGTGTGACGGTGTTGCCTGTTAGCATGCCTAACCAATGTATGCACCTATACATCCCACAATATATATCCATATATGGAGATCTCAATCTGCCAGTCCTTGTCCCTTTCATGCCCCTACATGGAGATCTCTATCCACCAGACCTTGCCCATATGGAGATCCTTTTGCGATAACGTTCTCATTCATTTAATAGTGCAAACTCCTGCTATGTACAGGTGTAATGTACATTTTTCAACGATGTTTGTTTGGAAAATTGCAATTGATTTTTTTATTGCTAGTAGTGTAGATTTTGTCTTATATAAACATTGAATTCCCTTTGAAAATGAATTTAGGTCATATAAGGACAAGCAAATAGGCTATTTTCGTCCCACACAATATAATAAATTCCAATTGACAATGAAGTTTACCTCAAGTGTGTCACTTCACATGAGTGTGATTGCCATATCTCAGATTATTATTTTTAGGTCAAAACAAGCATTGAGGTGCAAACAAGCACCTCAATGCTCTAAACGAGATGATCCCCGGTTAACAAATGTTATATTTTGGGTGAATTAAATAATATTCACAATTATTTCTCTTCCTGACTCCTGGTTTCTGAGTTGAAACGGCTTTCAAAATAAAGGTATTGATGAAAAACTGAATGAGAAATGTGGCTGCCCTGCAGTACACAATTCAGACACCAGATGGGGATATTGAGTCAAAGTTGTAGTGAGATGAAAAATACAAACATTCAGAGCACATTGGTCATAATATGGTCATATATTTTCATTTGTGTGTATTTTGTATCAAAAGTACATACAAATGTTCTATTTTTTAAGTACTTCCTGAAAAAAAAATGTGCTGTGTGATGTCCAAAGGCCTACAGCAATAAAAGCCAATACATATTCTGCTCGCCAGTTTGATTCCCACTGCTGCTGTTCATCCTCCAAGCCGGTGCATTTGATTACAAACTAACTCCCGTTTTTTAATCTCATACACATACACGAGACACCCAGGCGGTATATTACTTGTTTTAAATTTAATCATCACGCTAAAATGTATACAAGTTGTGTGTAGTTTAGAAATAACCTCCTGGCTTTGCGGTCACTTTTGTTTACCAACAATATGCAAGCGAAGGTAGCCTCGTTCCGCAGGCTTACTCACCACAGTCTTGACTCTTTAACCACCCCATAGCCTGGAGGGATGTGCCGCTCTGATTGGTTCAGAATCGTCACAAGCCAGCGTTTCCAGTGGGATTGCTCTGCGCACTTTAAGGAGAACTCCTTCTCACTCTTAGGGTCCACAACTCGAGTACTAAAGTATAAAATCAGTCTCTTCTCGGCTGCCAGCCGACGCAGGCCAGCAACGGGACCACAGGTGACCCGTAAATAAGACCAGGTGGAGGACAGAAGCATTGGGGTGTGCCAACCAGCCAGCCAGCCAGGCCGGGGCAGAGCAGGACAGCTAAATCACTTCACAGCTTCTATGAGATGAGACCAGAGGT
Source organism: Benthosema pterotum (assembly GCA_039105355.1). Taxonomy (NCBI): domain Eukaryota; kingdom Metazoa; phylum Chordata; class Actinopteri; order Myctophiformes; family Myctophidae; genus Benthosema; species Benthosema pterotum. The sequence continues at coordinate 51,959,858 of CM076975.1, read as the reverse complement.
GCTGGCCAAAAGCATCTGTATGCAGAGGACGCTTCAGCTCTGTCACACTGACACCTCAATGTTCTGAGGAGATTTCACCACTGTCACACTGACACAACATACAAAGGACACTACACCACTTTCACACCGACACGACAACATGGCAGTGTAGGGCATGGTGCTAAAACGGAAACAAAAACACCTCTTGCTTCCCAAATCATGCAGTCAACAAGTAACTCTGATTTAAAGAATGAATAAATTAATTAATAAATAACTCTTTCCATGTGACTTTTCAAATGAGTACACATCAAACCACTGTGATTTCAATTGAGACAAACAAGGAAGAGGAGAAATAATGTGAAATAAATAATACACATTTTGTGATATGCATAACAGACAGTGGTTGTTCATGAGAAAGACTCCAATATTCACGCCCATTCGTAAAGAATCAAGATATATCCCAGGCAGGGAATCTTTAAAACGTTAAATTCAAACCATCCCACCACTCTGACATGCAGTAGTGCCATTAAACTCACGTTTAATGGCACTTCTATCTATGGGACCCCAAACTTATGTTGTAAAATCATTGGAACCAACCAAATGGCATTTGGTTCCATTTCTACACTCTGAGTTACAGATCCATGAGGGTCACATGATGGGACCCCCTGGATCTACCTCAAGGACCCCTACTTTGAGAACCATTGGTGTATATGACCCTTAACTGCTCATACAGAGCAGGCAGGTGACTGTCTATGTTGATGATGTGTACAAGGGTTAATGAGATACGCTGTGCATTGCACTTTGAATGGTCAAATTCCACACTGGGACAATAAAACAAATCTATCTTGTCCGATACTGTTCACTCTCTTGTTCGCTATTTTTCTTGTCTATACTTCATAATAGATACAATTGTTATTAATTATCATAAAATTAGATTCTGTGTGTGTGTGTGTGTGTGTGTGTGTGTGTGTGTGTGTGTGTGTGTGTGTGTGTGTGTGTGTGTGTGTGTGTGTGTGTGTGTGTGTGTGTGTGTGTGTGTGTGTGTGTGTGTGTGTGTGTCGGTGTGTGTGTGGCGGTGTGTGTGGCGGTGTGTGGGTTGGGTGAGACAGGTTTATCAAAGCTCCACCCCTCGCCTGACTCATGTGAGATGATAAGATTGTGCTTCGGAACAAACGCACAACTTCCAGTGAGGAGAACAGACTTTCTGTCCACAACTACAGGAGGGAATTCTGACCCATAAAACCTGCTGTTGTCTCTGTCAACTGAATGGACTTTAACAGGAGTTAATACTGACCTAAACCACTGGAACAACCTGCTGCTGTCTCTGTCAACTGAATGGACTTTAACAAGAAACAGGAGTCAAAGTGAAAGTAAACTTCAGGGAACATTCTAGAACAGGGAGTGTTACCACAACTGACTGGCTGGAATTCCTGTCTGGAGCAGAGTGTTTATAGCTTTACTGAGAAGTCAAAATGGCTGCCAAGGTGTCTCTTTCTGAAGAGGACGTTTCCTGTCCTGTGTGTCACGACATCTTTAAAGATCCTGTTCTCCTGTCCTGTAGCCACAGCTTCTGTAAAGACTGTCTGCAGGACTGGTGGAGAGAGAAGGAAATAAAGCTGTGTCCAGTTTGTAAAAAGAGGAATTCAAAGGATGCACCCTTAAACCTGGCTCTGAGGAACCTGTGTGAGGCCTTCAAACAGCAGGGACTACAGGAGAGACCCAAGAGAATGTCAACAGGGTCTGAGGTTGAGGATCTCTGCAGTCTGCATGCTGAGAAACTCAAACTGTTCTGTCTGGAATGTCAACAACCAGTGTGTGTTGTGTGTCGAGATTCTAAAAAACACACCAACCACCATTTCAGACCCGTCGATGAAGCTGCTCTGGAGCACAAGGAGGAAGTCCAGAAATTACTGAAGCCTTTACAGGAGAAGCTAGAGGTCTTCAATAAAGTGAAAACCAACTATGACCAAACAGCAGAACACATTACATTCCAGACCCGACACACAGAGACGCAGATGAAGGAACAGTTTAAGAAGCTTCATCAGTTTCTACATGATGAAGAGGAGGCCAGGATCACCAAACTGAGGGAGGAAGAGCAGCAGAAGAGTCAGATGATGAAGGAGAAGATCAAGGCTCTGAACAGAGACATATCAACCGTTTCAAACGCGATCAGAGCCATAGAGGAGGAGCTGAGAGCTGAACACATCTCATTCCTGCAGAACTACAGAACCACCGTGGAAAGAGTCCAGCTCACACTGCAGGACCCACAGCCGGTCTCAGGAGCACTGATAGACGTGGCCAAACACCTGGGCAACCTGAGCTTCAGAGTCTGGGACAAGATGAAGGACATTGTCTCCTACACTCCTGTCATTCTGGACCCCAACGCGGCCCGTCCAATATTCACCCTGTCTGATGATCTCACTAGCGTGACATGGGGAAAGAAACAGCAGCTGCCTGACAACCCAGAGAGGTTTGACCACTATGGCAATGTCCTTGGTTCTGAGGGCTTTAACTCAGGGACTCACAGCTGGGATGTTGAGGTTGGAGATAATACACACTGGGATGTAGGAGTGTTAGCAGAGTCCTACCAGAGGAAGGGAAACACAGGGGGTCCAATCTGGAGAATAGGGTTAAATGAAAGTAAATACAGAGCAGCCTCCAGACCACCAGGGTCAGTCACTGATCTCTCATTGAATCAGAAACCTCAGAGGATCAGAGTCCAGCTGGACTGGAATAAAGGAAAGCTGTCATTCTGTGATCCTGATACTAACACACACATACACACCTTCACACACAGGTTCACTGAAACACTCTTTCCATTCATTTGGATTGGTGTCCACGGTGGTACTCTGAAGATCTTACCTAGATCAGTCTAACTATGGATAATTTATGATGATGATGAGAATTAAGATTATATAATAATGATTTTTGTAAATGTCAGTAGTGGTAATTGGTAATACTATTAACATTAGGCCTACCAATAATAATATATTGGTAATAATGTTAATAACGTCAATACTGACAATGGTAATGGCAATGGTTGTTATCTTTAGATTAATTAATATATTTAGATGGATTTAGAGGGATGAATTAACCCATGTAAGGGCCTTTCAGACGGGGAGTGATAAGCGCATGCATTATAGCAGAGATTCTACTGTGCCTCACGATGACCGAGCGACATGGCTGATAATGATCACTATCATTATCAGCCACGACTGTCTGCCTGGACCTGAAGCAGATTCTACAAATGCCTTCTATAGCAGTAATTCGGTCAAGATGTTTTCGTAAATCTTCAGGTACAACAGGTATGGATTTAACCTGTTCCACAAACCTTAACATTATAAAATGTAATATTAATCAATGGAAGGCCATTATTATTATTGTTATTAGTTATGTACCAGACATGATACGTTTTGTTGTAGTTTTTCCTTCCTTCCATTGTAATTATTGTTTTCATTAGTGTATAGAGAGTCATATGTACATTTGATTTACTGTATGTTGAAATATAGATCTGAAAGAAAGACATCTATGTATAGTAATTATATGGAAAATCCAATAAACATGATTTACCACCAAATAATCATATTGGTGATATTTGAGTTCAGTTGCATCAAAATTGACTCAACGTTTAAGGCATTAAAAGTTATGACATTTTATATGACACTGATAAATATTACACATGTTTTATAGAGTCTATTTCTTTCTTTTTTCTATTCCAGTTAAAGCAGGACTATTATTATGTAACTTGACTTTTCTATACCAGATTTGAACCTTTTTTCCTGCACAAATCTTTCCTGACTTTTACCTGACCTTGAGTTTAAAGGTCTCAATAGAAGAGCAGAGACACAAAATACAACCAAACCAATTACATAAGTTATATTGTATTAACTCCTGTAATATACAGATTGTACATGTAAACGTTTTATTCAGTAAAAAAAAAATACATAGTGTAATTTAAGCTGCAGGATATATCAACACATTTTCTGAGCTGTCTGTCATATCAGACTGCAATCAGATTAGCCATAAATGTATTTATGTCATCATGACTGTCTTAGCCTGGCCTAACCTGAACAGATTTGTGTCTGGGGGGGTGGAGTGCGTAGGGGGATCAATATCAGTAAATATATCAATATCAGAAAACTCACTCTAATCCACTCAGATATCTCTGATAGGAACCAAATCAACTGTAGATTTAGCTGACTAAAACTAGACAAAAACAGAAACTTTCAGATGACTAAAATATGACTAAAGACAATGACTAAAACTAATGATAATAGATGAACACAACACATGCCTTGTACTGTAAGGAGGTCAAAATAAATACATACATTAAGTGGTGGATGTGAACTATCCATTAAACACACTCTGCTATACTAGAGAGTCCATTAGACATTGGATGGTAGACAGACATACAGGTAACAGCCTGTTGTTGTGACCTATTACAGCGTCTCATCTGCTTATCTGTTGTTTATTAGTCAGAACTAAAGTAGCAATAAAGGGTTAATGTGTGTGTAGCCTGGTCTAGCCCTCAATATTTTGGCCTTGGGGGGGTGGGGTGCCGTGGGATCCACACGGCAGATCGAGCTGATCTGATTTGATCTCACTAACATGTCGTCATCCCCGGCCCCTCCCGCGCCCGTCCACTGCTGTTCTACGTCACATCATTTAGAGCCACGCCCACCCCGGAAGGTTGACTCCTCCCTCTGTTCTACGTCACATCATTTAGAGCCACGCCCACCCCGGAAGGTTGACTCCTCCCTCTGTTCTACGTCACATCATTTAGAGCCACGCCCACCCCGGAAGGTTGACTCCTCCCTCTGTTCTACGTCACATCATTTAGAGCCACGCCCACCCCGGAAGGTTGACTCCTCCCTCAAGGCCACTTCGTGTAACAGGTTAGTCCAGGCTTTCCGTTTTCGCGCAAGGCGGACGAAAATGAAAGCCTGGGTGTCGAGGCTAATGTGTGTGTGATCTATGAGGGAGAGAGAGACGATAACAGTATTGTGAAACACTGCTCAGTCCAGGCACAGAAAACAGGAAGCTGAATGTGGAACTACAGTAGTGGTTGTTCTGCATAGAGAACCAGGAAACTGCATGTGGTGACGAAGATGGTGATTAAATGAGAAAGATGTGTATTCATAAAAAAACACCAAAATACAGTATTGTTTGTTGGGATCCCTTATAACGAGAACTGTGCTTTCAGGAGTTGAAAATGCAACAAGAACGCGGTTTCCTCCTGTGTCTTTGTAAACAGACAAAACAGCAAAACCACAAAACGTATATCCTCACTGCTCATGTTGGCTCACAATGCATATATTTATTATGGAGTTCATACAATGAACAAGCCTCGCTCCTAAGGTCCACTCATCAGTGATGGTGAAATTAAAACCATGATGTAAATAAAATACCTTGTGATAGGCAGGAAGCTGCATTTATGTAGCCTAATGTAACTTATTACAAAATAAGAGTATATAGCCTCCCGTTGTTCCATGTGCATGTATGCTCTGAGCTGCCTGTCAGCCTGTGCAGAGACATGCACAGAGTGTTAGAAGGGACAGGGGCTGGAGCAGATCTGTAAGCTCTCAACGAGGTGCAGTGTGACACATTGAGAGCTTGTAGATCTGTTCATTTTGTGGCACAACACAGAGCTCTAACTAGTGCAGATGTGGTGTAACAACTATTTCTTGTCTTTGCATAGGCTGCATGGTATTGAGTTGTTGTTTTTCCCCTCAGGGACCTAAACTAGTGGAAATAGCAGATCTACAAGCTCACAATGTGTTTCTCCATGCAGTGTGTTGGGAGCTTTCAGAGACATGCAGCGAACATCCTCATGACCAGGACTCGAACACACAACATCCAGATCCTATATGTGTCATGGTCCTGGACCACTAGACCAAAAAGACACCTCAGACATTAGGCTAGATCAGTTTAAAGAGCAGTTTACAGAGCTGATCTTAGTACGTAAAGATTGCTTTTATATACACACAAATATTTGTATGTAAATGCTACTACAAACTGTAAATCCTGTATGATGAAATATATACAGGTGATTTCATCTCCCGGGAGAAGGAAGGAGAACTATTTGATTTTGTCAACTAAAACTATGATAACAAAAAAAAAAAGGTTGTAATATTTCAACATGCCAATCTATTGACACGTTGTGAGCGTGTAGACTGGCCATTTGAACTACTGAAAAATGTTTTTTTTTAAATAGTTTTAAAATGCAAAGAAGTTAAGGCACAAGTGGCTCCATTTTCGTTACATGCTAAACCACTTGTCCCCAATTCCCTTATTTCATTTTTACTATTTTGAAAAACTTTTTGGAATATTTCAACATGTCAAATAGTTTAAAAAGGCAAAGAAGTTAAGGATAAGGGGTTTAGTGGTGACGAAAATGGAGCCAAGGGATGAAAATCTAGGCCTTTGTGTACTCATGCAGAGCAGGCAGGTGACTGTCTATGTTGTTGTAAGGATTAATGAGATACAGTGTACTTTGTAAAACACTTGCTTTTGCAACCAATCCAGTACTGGCTGTGCAAACTGTGTGTGTGTGTGTGTGTGTGTGTGTGTGTGTGTGTGTGTGTGTGTGTGTGTGTGTGTGTGTGTGTGTGTGTGTGTGTGTGTGTGTGTGTGTGTGTGTGTGTGTGTGTGTGTGTGTGTGTGTGTGTGTACTTGGGCAACAAGTCTGTCAAAGCTCCACCTCTTGTCTGACTCAAATGAGGCGGAGAAAGAGAGAGAGAGAGAGAGAGAGAGAGGCTGCACTTAGGATCTCACTGAGGACAGACACTGGAAATACCTGCTGCAAACTATCTGTCAACTGAATGAACTTTAACAGGAGTTAATACTGATCCAGACCTCTGGAATAATCTGCTGCTGACTCTGTCTGTCAACTGAATGGACTTTAACAAGAAACAGGAGTCAATGTGAAAGTGAAAGTAAACTTCAGGCAGCATTCTAGAATAGGGAGTGTTACCACGCCTGACTGGCTGGATTTCCTGTCTGGAGCAGAGTGTTTGTAGCTTTACTGAAAACATCAATGGCTGCAAAAGTGTCTCTTTCAGAAGAGGACGTTTCCTGTCCTGTGTGTCACGACATCTTTAAAGATCCTGTTCTCCTGTCCTGTAGCCACAGCTTCTGTAAAGACTGTCTGCAGGACTGGTGGAGAGAGAAGAAAATAAAGGAGTGTCCAGTTTGTAAGGACATATCTTTCACGGATCGTCCACCTCGTAACCTGGTTCTGAAGAACCTGTGTGAGGCCTTCATACAGGAGAGACAGAAGAGAACGTCAACAGGGTCTGAGGTTGAGGATCTCTGCAGTCTGCATGCTGAGAAACTCAAACTGTTCTGTCTGGATTGTCAACAGCCAGTGTGTTTTGTGTGTCTTCATTCAGAAAAACATGCCAAACACAGTTTCAGACCCATTGATGAAGCTGCTCTGCAACACAAGGAGGAAGTCCAGAAATTACTGAAGCCTTTACAGGAGAAGCTAGAGGTCTTCAATAAAGTGAAAACCAACTATGACCAGACAGCAGAACACATTACGTTCCAGACCCGACACACAGAGACGCAGATGAAGGAACAGTTTAAGAAGCTTCATCAGTTTCTACATGATGAAGAGGAGGCCAGGATCACCAAACTGAGGGAGGAAGAGCAGCAGAAGAGTCAGATGATGAAGGAGAAGATCAAGGCTCTGAACAGAGACATATCAACCGTTTCAAACACGATCAGAGCCATAGAGGAGGAGCTGAGAGCTGAACACATCTCATTCCTGCAGAACTACAAGACCACCATGGAAAGAGTCCAGCTCACACTGCAGGACCCACAGCCGGTCTCAGGAGCACTGATAGACGTGGCCAAACACCTGGGCAACCTGAGCTTCAGAGTCTGGGACAAGATGAAGGACATTGTCTCCTACACTCCTGTCATTCTGGACCCCAACACTGCACATCCAGAATACACCCTGTCTGATGATCTGACCAGTGTGACATGGGGAGAGAAACAGCAGCTCCCTGACAACACAGAGAGGTTTGACCACTATGGCTATGTCCTTGGTTCTGAGGGTTTTAACTCAGGGACTCACAGCTGGGATGTTGAGGTTGGAGACAATACATACTGGTCAGTAGGTGTGTTAGCAGAGTCCTTTCAGAGGAAGGGAAACCCAGCGGGTACAGAGTGGAGAATAAAGTTAAATAAACATAAATACATAGCATACACCATGCAACCAGGGTCATCCACCGTTCTCTCATTGAATCAGAAACCTCAGAGGATCAGAGTCCAGCTGGACTGGAATAAAGGAAAGCTGTCATTCTGTGATCCTGATACTAACACACACATACACACCTTCACACACAGGTTCACTGAAACACTATTTCCACACATTTGGATTGGTGTTCATGGTGATACTCTGAAGATCTTACCTAAAACAGTCTAACTCTGGATGATGATGATGATGATGATGATGATGATGATGATGACGACGACGACGACGACGACGACGACGACGACGACGACGACGACGACGACGACGACGACGACGACGACGACGACGACGACGACGACGACGACGACTATATAATCACTGTCATAATAGTGATTGTTGATTTTCATTTTCTAATGGTAATACTGTTAACATTAACAACCTAATGATATTATTGACAAGGTTAACGGCAATAAATTAACTTTTTAAGACCTGCAGCAGATTATAGAAAGGCCTTCTATATCACTAATTCTCATCGTTTCATTTTGAAAATGAAAGCATATGCATACAAGCTCACAACACAGCTGGTCTGAATTAACCAATTCCACGAACACTTACTCTATAAAATGTAACATTAATCAGTTGATGGCTACTATTAAGATTAATATAAATTATGTTCATGTACCGGGGTAATTATGATACTTTTACTGTTGTACATTTTTCCTTATTGTAATTATGATTTTATTTGTATAAAGGGAGGCATAGGTACGCTTGATTTCTGTTGAAATTATAGATCTGAAAGAAAGACATCTACAGTATGTTTAGAAATTATTTGAAAAATCAAATAAACATGATCTACCATAGAAATAATGATATTGGTGGTATTTGAGTTCAGTTGCATCAATACTGACTCCCACGATTAAGTTATGAATTTTTATATGATGCTGATCACAGGTCAGTGTGTTAAATATTACACATGTTTTATAGAGTCTATTTCTGCCTGAGGTTTATTCCAGTTAAAGCAGCTCTACTATTAAATGTAACTTAACCTTTCAATCACAGATTTGAACCATTTTTCCTGCAAAAGTTCTGACATTTTTATGGCCTTGAATTTAATTTAAATGTCTCAATAGAAGAGCAGACAGACGAGATACATCCGAAACAATTATGTAAGTTATATTGTAGAAGGCCCAATGTTGCTTTTTGGCAACATTAACCCTTTAATTAAAAAAAAAAAAAAAAAAAAAAACATCAATATTGTTTTGTTGTTGTTTTTTCACATCAATATCATGGTTGATGTTCATTGTTTAGGATTTCATTGCAATAGGTCATGATATCTGCTTAGAAATATCCCACACAGAGGCTGCAATTAACCCAATTAAAAATCTCAGGACTTAGTGCATTTTTTGATTATTATCAGTGGCGTAGGGAGCAGAGGATGGGCCCTGGTGCAAGAATATTTTGTGGGCCCCTATCTACCATTGCCATAAACGAGCAACTTGTACGCATGCGTGCGCACAAACACCCACTACAGCTATAGACTAACAAACGTGCCTGGCTAGTGGCTACACAATTATTTCATTCATTTTCAATGATCTTGGCCATGAAAACCACACACACACACACACACACACACACACACACACACACACACACACACACACACACACACACACACACACACACACACACACACACACACACACACACACACACACACACTTTCAGAACCATAACAACATGACAGATGCCAAGCTCAATCTCTATCCTCCATCATTACTAATATCTAACAGCCTGCCCTGACCTGGGCTCAAACATGATGTCCCCAAACTATTACATTCACACATTCACTTTATGTCCAACACCAACAAAGCTGGTATGCACTTCCACAGCATAAGCAACAAGCATCAAGAACACAGCACTAGCTCTAGGAAGTGAACGGAGTTTGCGCAACTCCGTCTGTACTCTATAGAGCTGCACGCTGACTTCGGTTGGTTTTACGTTTATGGTATGGTATTTACCTAGCCAGCAGCAGGCTAGCCAGCAGCAGCAGGCATGACTATATACTATACAATATACACGTAGTCTAATCTTGGCAAACAAATAATTAAACCAGCCTTTGGTAAGGTTGGTTTTATGGTTCACTGACCACCAGAAGCAGGCTGGTGGGCAGCAGGCTTAAGCCTATATATACAATAGAAACGTAGTCCAATCTCGGCAAACAAATAATTAAACCAGCCGACGGACGGCATTTATTGGCAATCAAAACAGCGTGTTACCCGTGGCTGTGTCGGATCGGTCTCATCAGAAAGAGAGAAAGGAGAGCGGTGTCATGATGAAGTATTCACTAATGTCAGTCACATCACAGGGCAGTAGAAAACTTAGCTACCGATGACAACATGCACGATGTTAATAGTTGGTAGGCCCAGCCACTCTGAGCGTTTAACCCCCTAAACAGGTCCATAGTCGCAGGGGTCCGCTGTCAGCAGCCTTTCTTTTCTTTTTCCCCCTTCCCTCTCAGTGGGCCCCGGTGCACTGCACTGGCGGCACCGGCGATAAATACGCGCCTGATTATTATTAACCTTGACCAAAGACCAATGACAGCGAGTAAAAGCAGGCAGATTAAGCATATTCTAATGATACAATGAATAACAATGAAGTGGGCGTCAGTGCGGAGGGAGGGATGATGTTTTTGTGGACAGTTCTGGCACTGCAGCCAAACAGCACACTGAGAAAATATGAAAGATAATTATCAGATATGTTGTTTAAACTATCGTGTATAAAAAATGTATTAAAAGACAACAATGTGATACATTTGATTTTAAATTCATGGTGGGGCACCTTATGTAAAAAATTGAGGTGTTTGTAGTTTACAGAGGTATGGTAAGTGTACATATGTAATTAAAATGTGAAGTACTTCTGCACTACAGCCTGGGTTCTCAGCCTGTGGCTAGGGATCTCTCAGGAGGGTCACTTTGAATAAAGACAATCACCATGATGACACACCTCTTGTTCTAAATCAGTGGAATTTCATCTACAGTTTTCATTCATTTCTAAAATATTGTTTTGGAAAATCGGAATAGATACTGTATATAGGTATATATTTTGCCTTTTTCCCCTCTACGTTGCTTCTACTTTGATGCCGCAGCTGTTTCCCTGCAGACAGACACTTGCTTTGTTCTGCAGACAATCCAGAACTGAGTTCTCAGTTCTCAGAACTCAAAAATCATGAAAACATTTTGTCTGGCTCAGGGAAGGCGGTGCTAATTTGTGAGGGGCAGGGGCGTTGTGTGGGGGTGAGGCAGCGTTTTAGCCAATCACAGCACGGCAGTCTCAAGCAGTAGATTCTGTTAAACAGATCTGTTTACAAACACAGTGTTTGTACACACTAAAGATTCCTCTGTTACCTTTTAGTTATAATGGGTTTGTATAGGAAGGGGGCGGGGCAGCTAACATGAACATCAATTATCTAAATACTGAACCAAGTAATGTAAAAACTGTCTGTGGCATTAACATGAGACTGAATGGATGATATAATGGCCTTTTTTCAAGTGAAAAAGGCGGAATGTGAACTATCCATTGAACACAGTACAAGAGAGTCCATTAGACAGTGAATAACAGACATACAGGTAACAGCCTGTTGTTGTGATCTGTTACAGCTTCTCATCTGCTTATCTGTTGTTTATTAGTCAGTACTGAGGTAGCAATAAAGGGTTTATCGGTGTGTGTGTGTGTGTGTGTGTGTGTGTGTGTGTGTGTGTGTGTGTGTGTGTGTGTGTGTGTGTGTGTGTGTGTGTGTGTGTGTGTGTGTGTGTGTGTGTGTGTGTGTGTGTGCGCGCGTGTGCGCTCTATGACAGGTAGAGACAGTAACAGTATTGTGCAACACTACTCCAGGCACAGAAAACAGGAAGTTGAACTCTGGAACTACAGCAGTGATTGTTCTGCACAGAGAACCAGGAAACTGCATGTGGTGACTAAGGTGGTGATCACACCAGAACCGTGTTCATAGATAACATCATAACAAAGTATTGTATCCCTATAAACAAGAGCCATGCTTATTTTCACCTGTTGAAAATGCAACAAGTGAAAGCACCTTCCAGAACGTTGTTTCCTCCTGTCTCTTTGTAAACAGACAAAACGGCAAAACTACTAAACTAATGACGTCAATGCTCATGTTGGCTCACAATGCTTATATTTTTATTATGGAGTTGATACAATGAACAAGCCTCTGTCCTAAGCACAGCTCATCAATGATGGTAATTAAAACCATGATTAATAAAACACCTTGTGATAGGCAGGCGGCAGCATTAATGTAGCCTAATGTAACCATATTACATTACAAGTACATAACATCCTGTCAATGTGCAACTCTGAGCTGTCTGTCAGCCTGTGCAGGGACATGCACAGAGTGTTAGAAGGGGCAGGGGCTTGAATCCCATAAGGGCACTTTGGACAAAAAAGCAGGTCTATAAGCTCACAACACGTTGCAGCGTGACACATTGAGAGCTTGTAGATCTGCTGTCTTTTCACACTCAGTTTGCATTCTGTAGACCCACACAGACAGTGTCAAGTGGGCACAGCCCTAGTAACTATAACTGCAGCGACAGGTGTGATTTTTATATTTTGTAGTGCTCACTAGAGCTGAAATTGTACTTAAAGATTATGATGTTTACATACAAATACTGCTACTAATACTACTGCTATTACAAAGTGCAAACAGCATGATGACATGTGTACAGATGATTTCTTCTCCGGGGTGAAGGAAGGTCAACTCTTTTTTTGAATAAAATTGATTAAAAAAAGTTTGTTGATTACCTATTTTCACTGAAAAACTAAATAAAAGCTAAATAAAAAAATAAACTATGTCGACTAAAACTAAAGACTAAATATACAATGTATTTACAATTTTCTCAAAAAATAATCTATTATAAAACATACAGCCAACAAATAAATCTAATTTGAAAATAATAATGAAATATTTCCCTGTGCCTCTTCATTCTAACCCTGTCACCTCATGAACCACACAAAACCTTGCATCAAAAAAGGGAAATTTAAATAGTATAGTGTGCTCATGCAGGGCAGGCAGGTGACTGTCTCTGTTATTGTACAAGGATTAAAATAAAGTATAATGTAAAACACTTGGTCAAATGACAGAAGAAAAACATGTACTTCCTTTTTCTCACATTAATGTTTCTCGTGTCTCTAACTGCTCTGACTTTGAACTTTCAACCAATCCAGTATGGGCTGTGGAAACAGAATCAGGCGCTGTGTGTGTGTGTGTGTGTGTGTGTGTGTGTGTGTGTGTGTGTGTGTGTGTGTGTGTGTGTGTGTGTGTGTGTGTGTGTGTGTGTGTGTGTGTGTGTGTGTCAACAACTCTGCCAAAGCTCCACCCCTTGGCTGACTCATGTGACACACACAGAGAGAGAGAGAGAGAGAGAGAGAGAGAGAGAGAGAGAGAGAGAGAGAGAGAGAGAGAGAGAGAGAGAGAGAGAGAGAGAGAGAGAGAGAGAGAGAGAGAGAGAGAGAGAGAGAGAGAGAGAGAGAGAGGGGCTGCACTTAGGATCTCACTGAGGACAGACAGACTGTACAGGAGTTTATTCTGACCAAAAACACTGGAAATACCTGCTGCAAACTCTATCTGTCAACTGAATGGACTTTAACAGGAGTTAATACTGATCCAGACCTTTGGAATAACCTGCTGCTGTCTCTGTCAACTGAATGGACTTTAACAAGAAACAGGAGTCAACGTGAAAGTGAAAGTAAACTTCAGGGAACATTCTAGAACAGAGAGTGTTACCACGACTGACTGACTGGATTTACTGTCTGGAGCAGAGTGTTTGTAGCTTTACTGAGAAGACAAAATGGCTGCCAAGGTGTCTATTTCTGAAGAGGACGTTTCCTGTCCTGTGTGTCACGACATCTTTAAAGATCCTGTTATCCTGTCCTGTAGCCACAGCTTCTGTAAAGACTGTCTGCAGGACTGGTGGAGAGAGAAGGAAATAAAGGAGTGTCCGATTTGTAAAAAGAGGCATTCAAGGGAAGCACCCATGAACCTGGTTCTGAAGAACCTGTGTGAGGCCTTCAAACAGCAGGGACTACAGGAGAGACCCAAGAGAACGTCATCAGGGTCTGAGGATCTCTGCAGTCTGCATGCTGAGAAACTCAAACTGTTCTGTCTGGAGTGTCAACAGCCAGTGTGTGTTGTGTGTCGAGATTCTAAAAAACACACCAGCCACCGTTTCAGACCCGTCGATGAAGCTGCTCTGGATCACAAGGAGGAGGTCCAGAAATTACTGAAGCCTTTACAAGAGAAGCTAGAGGTCTTCAATGAAGTGAAAACCAACTATGACCAAACAGCAGAACACATTACGTCCCAGACCCGACACACAGAGACGCAGATGAAGGAACAGTTTAAGAAGCTTCATCAGTTTCTACATGATGAAGAGGAGGCCAGGATCACCAAACTGAGGGAGGAAGAGCAGCAGAAGAGTCAGATGATGAAGGAGAAGATTAAGGCTCTGAACAGAGACATATCAACCGTTTCAAACGCCATCAGAGCCATAGAGGAGGAGCTGAGAGCTGAACACATCTCATTCCTGCAGAACTACAAGACCACCATGGAAAGAGTCCAGCTCACACTGCAGGACCCACAGCCGGTCTCAGGAGCACTGATAGACGTGGCCAAACACCTGGGCAACCTGAGCTTCAGAGTCTGGGACAAGATGAAGGACATTGTCTCCTACACTCCTGTCATTCTGGACCCCAACACTGCACATCCATCATACACCCTGTCTGATGATCTGACCAGTGGGAGAGATGGAGAGGAACAGAAGCTCCCTGACAACACAGAGAGGTTTGACTACTATGGCTATGTCCTTGGTTCTGAGGGCTTTAACTCAGGGACTCACAGCTGGGATGTTGAGGTTGGAGATAATACACACTGGGATGTAGGTGTGTTAGCAGAGTCCTTTCAGAGGAAGGGAAACACAGGGGGTCCAGAATGGAGAATAGAATTAGATGCAGGTAAATACACAGCATGCTCCATACCATCAGGGTCAACCACTGATCTCTCATTGAATCAGAAACCTCAGAGGATCAGAGTCCAACTGGACTGGAATGAAGGAAAGCTGTCATTCTGTGATCCTGATACTAACACACACATACACACCTTCACACACAGGTTCACTGAAACACTCTTTCCATACATTTACAGTGTTCTTGATGGTACTTTGAAGATGTTACTCAAATCAGTCTAACTCTAGACAATGTACCGCAGAGATGATGATGATCATCATCATCATGAAAATGATTAGGTGATATGATTGGTGGTTTTCATTTTCTAAATGCCAGTAGTAATGGTAATAATGTTACCATTAATAATAATGTTAATATTGTCAATATTATTTAGGTGAATGTTAATGTTTATATTGTCAATATTATCGACCATATTAATGACAATGGTTGTTATAATAGGCCTATTGACGAGGTTTAGAGGCATAAATTAACCCATTAAAGGGCCTTTCAGACGGGAGTGAGAAACATTATCGCTGAGATTCCACTGTGCTTCCCATCATGGCTAAGTGACAATCACGGTCCAGAATGCAGAATCAGAGTCTAAAATCAGACACAGATGTGTGCACAACAAACATCACAGGCCTCTGTTTGTGTTTGATGAGACAAAACGTTGCACCCTTGCATCAAGGCATGACGTCTTCTCAGCACAAGAGAAGGTCTCTTTGAAAATGAACTAGAGTTGTATTTTACTGTGTATCTCCCTGTGTGAAAAGGCCTTAAGAGATGGACAGCAAAATCAATTTGCGACCGAGGCATATGGTCACGGCTGATGTTAAATGAGTCCCGACCGATGTACATCGGTCAGCATACCTGGTGACCGTTCTACGGTCGGACGTTTAACTATCAATACCTAGTAACTGATAGCTAGTAAACCTAGCCCTAAACATAACCTCAGTAAAACCTATGCCTAAACCTAACTATATCCCCTTAACCACAGGATATAGAAAAACATCCAACCTTTTTCGCAGCAGGTGAAAAAAAGCCACGACTGTTACTGCCGGTCGGGACTCATTAACTATCAGCCACGGCCGTCTGCTTCAGTTGATGTCACCCATCCTGCATTATGACCTGATACAGATTCAAATCACTGATAGAAGGCCTTCTATCGATAATTTCGAGATGTTTTGAAAAATGTTCAAAAATAGACAAGCTCACATTACAGCAGGTGTACCAGACATACTGTATGATACTTTTATGGTTGTACTTTTTCCTTCCTTCCATTGTGAGTGTTTTATTTAGTGTGTCAAAAGAGATATGTACCTTTGATTTATGTTGAAATTATAGATCTGAAAGACATCTACGTATGCATAGTAATTATTTGGAAATTTAAATAAACATGATCTACCACAAAGAATTGTATTGGTGGTATTTGAGTTCAGTTGCTTCAACATTGACTCATAACGTTTAAGACATTAAACGTTATGACATTTTATATTACGCTGATCACAGTCAGTGTGTTAAATATTACACATGTTTTATAGAGTCTATTTCTGCCTGATGATTATCCCAGTGATGATTATTTTCTATTTCAGATTTGAACCCTTATTACTGAACAAGTTCTGACATTTTATGACCTTTACATGACCTTGATTTTAAATGTCTCAACAGAAGAACAGAGAGACAAAATACAAGCAAACCAATTGTAAGCTATATTGTATTAACATACTGTAATATACAGATTAGTCATATAAACATTTTATTCAGTAAAAATGTTACATAGTGTCATTGTAAAGCTGCAGGATATATCAACACATTCCCTGAGCTGTCAGTCAGATATGAGTCCTGTCAATCATATCAGACTCCTGTCAGATTATCTATAAATGTATTTATTATGTAATCATGACTGTAATAATATAGATGGAGTCTCTGCTCTACTGAGGACAAAGTGCAGACGTCAATATCAGTAGAAAATTCACTACAATCCACTCAGATATCTCTGATAGGAACCAAATCAACTCTAGATTTAGTCGACTAAAACTAGGGGGGACAAGAAACCTTCAGGCAACTAAAATGTGATTCAAGACAATGAGTAAAACTAAACCATAATAGACTAACACATCACATGTCTTGTACTGCAAGGAGGTCAACATTAATACATACGGTACATTAAGTGTTGGACATAAAGGGACTTCACCATGATTTTTACATTTTTAAAGATTGTTGGTTGTTTTACTATGCCCGCTGTATTATGTTTTTTAATCAGTCCTATATTGAGATATTTGTTATTTTCTGTGTGTGTCTGAATGGAGGCTCATGAATGGACACTGAAATTCTCCTGTTTAGTGATGTCACTAAAAAAAAGGTTTTTGTTGAATCTATCATGGTTAAAATGGAGGTTTAAGTTATAATGGGTTCGTATAGGAGGGGGCGGGGCAGCTAAAATGAACATCAGATATCTAAACACTGAATCAAGTAATGTCAAAAACTGGCTGTGGTGTTGACATGATTTTTTAAAGTTAAAAATGTGAACTATCCATTGAACACACTACTCCATGTCCATTAGACATTGAATGATAGACAGACATACAGGTAATAGCCTGTTGGTGTGACCTGTTACAGCTTCTCATCTGCTTGTCTGTTGTTTATTAGTCAGAACTAAAGTAGCAGTAAAGGGTTAATGTGTGTGTGTGATCTATGAGAGGTGGAGACAGTAACAGTATTGTGAAACTCTGCAGTTTCACAATAGAAAAAAGCAGGTCTATAAGCTCACAACACGTGACACATTGAGAGCTTGTAGATCTGCTGTCTTTTCACACTCAGTTTGCATTCTGTAGACCCACACAGACAGTGTCAAGTTGGCACAGCCCTAGTAACTATAACTGCAGCGACAGGTGTGATTTTTATGTTTTGTAGTGCTCACTAGAGCTGAAATTGTACTTAAAGATTATGATATTTACATACAAATCCTGCTACTAATACTACTGCTATTACAAAGTGCAAACAGCATGATGAAATGTGTACAGATGATTTCTTCTCCGGGGTGAAGGAAGGTCAAATCTTTTTTCGAATAAAACTCTGAGAAAAAAAAGTTTATTGATTACCTATTTTTCACTGAAAAAAACTAAATAAAAGCTAAATAAAAAATAAACTATGTTGACTAAAACTAAAGACTAAATATACAATGTATTTACAATTTTCTCAAAAAATAATCTATTATAAAACATGTGCCTCTTCATTCTAATCCTGTCACCTCGTGCACCACACAAAACCTTGCATCAAAACAGTGAAATATAAATAGTAGATTGTGTGTTCATGCAGAGCAGGCAGGTGACTGTCTCTGTTGTTGTACAAGGATTAAAATACGGTATAGAATGTAAAACACTTGCCGAAGGAAAAACATGTACTTCCATTTTCTCACTCTGTTTGTCTTGTCTCTAACTGCTCTGACTTTGAACTTTCAACCAATCCAGTATGGGCTGGGCAAACAGTGTGTGTGTGTGTGTGTGTGTGTGTGTGTGTGTGTGTGTGTGTGTGTGTGTGTGTGTGTGTGTGTGTGTGTGTGTGTGTGTGTGTGTGTGTGTGTGTGTGTGTGTACAACTCTATCAGAGCTCCACCCCTTGTCTGACTCATGTGAGACGGAGAGAGAGAGAGACTGCACTGAGGAAGTCACTGAGGACAGACAGACTGTACAGGAGTTTATTCTGACCAAAAACACTGGAAATACCTGCTCTATCTGTTATCTGTATGGACTTTAACAGGAGTTAATACTGATCCAGACCACTGGAATAATCTGCTGCTGTCTCTGTTTGTCAACTGAAAGGACTTTAACAAGAAACAGTAGTTAACGTGAAAGTGAAAGTAAACTTCAGGGAACATTCTAGAATAGGGAGTGTTACCACGACTGACTGGCTGGATTTACTGGAGCAGAGTGTCTGTAGCTTTACTGAGAAGACTAAATGGCTGCCAAGGTGTCTCTTTCAGAAGAGGACGTTTCCTGTCCTGTGTGTTGTGACATCTTTAAAGATCCTGTTCTCCTGTCCTGTAGCCACAGCTTCTGTAAAGACTGTCTGCAGGACTGGTGGAGAGAGAAGGAAATAAAGGAGTGTCCACTTTGTAAAAAGAGGCACTCAAGGGAAGCACCCATGAACTTGGTTCTGAAGAACCTGAGTGAGGCCTTCACACAGGGGAGACTACAGGAGAGACAGAAGAGAACGTCAACAGGGTCTGAGGTTGAGGATCTCTGCAGTCTGCATGCTGAGAAACTCAAACTGTTCTGTCTGGAATGTCAACAACCAGTGTGTGTTGTGTGTCGAGATTCTAAAAAACACACCGGCCACCGTTTCAGACCCATCGATGAAGCTGCTCTGGATCACAAGGAGGAGGTCCAGAAATTACTGAAGCCTTTACAGGAGAAGCTAGAGGTCTTCAATAAAGTGAAAACCAACTATGACCAAACAGCACAACACATAACGTTTCAGACTCGGCACACAGAGACGCAGATGAAGGAACAGTTTAAGAAGCTTCATCAGTTTCTACATGATGAAGAGGAGGCCAGGATCACCAAACTGAGGGAGGAAGAGCAGCAGAAGAGTCAGATGATGAAGGAGAAGATCGAGGCTCTGAACAGAGACATATCAACCGTTTCAAACGCGATCAGAGCCATAGAGGAGGAGCTGAGAGCTGAACACATCTCATTCCTGCAGAACTACAAGACCACCATGGAAAGAGTCCAGCTCACACTGCAGGACCCACAGCCGGTCTCAGGAGCACTGATAGACGTGGCCAAACACCTGGGCAACCTGAGCTTCAGAGTCTGGGACAAGATGAAGGACATTGTCTCCTACACTCCTGTCATTCTGGACCCCAACACTGCACATCCAGTATACACCCTGTCTGATGATCTGACCAGTGTGAGACGTGGAGAGAAACAGAAGCTCCCTGACAACACAGAGAGGTTTGACCACTATGATTATGTCCTTGGTTCTGAGGGCTTTAACTCAGGGACTCACAGCTGGGATGTTGAGGTTGGAGACAATACACGCTGGAATGTAGGTGTGTTAGCAGAGTCCTATCAGAGGAAGGGAAACACAGCAGGTCCAGAATGGAGAATAGACTTACGTGAAGGTAAATACAGAGCATCCTCCACACCACCAGGGTCTGTCACTGATCTCACAGTGAATCAGAAACCTCAGAGGATCAGAGTCCAGCTGGACTGGAATAAAGGAAAGCTGTCATTCTGTGATCCTGATACTAACACACACATACACACCTTCACACACAGGTTCACTGAAACACTCTTTCCACACATTTACATTGGTGTTAATGGTGGTACTCTGAAGATCTTACCTAGATCAGTCTAACTCTGGACAATGTATGATGATGTTGATCAAGATAAAGATTATATGGTAGTTATTGGTGTTTTTTCCCCCTAAATGTCAGTAGTGGTAAATGGTAATATTGTTAACAATAATAACTAGAAACAAAATTTCTAAGAAATTTTACTGTGTGCCTGCCACTCGCCAAGTGTGTGCAAACTTTCGCGGGAGTTAGCATGCTAAAATGCTATGCTAACGTAGTAGAAAACCCTAAATAGTATCGACCAATAAGAATAAGGGTTGGCTAAGTTACACCAATCAACGTCAGGGACTCATTACCGAGTCCAATGATGCCACACATACAGTGAGGAAAATAATTATTTGATCCCCTGATGATTTTGTAAGTTTTCATGATTAGAAAGAAATGAGCATTCTGTCATTTTTATGGTACTTTTATTTAAACAAATAGAGACAGAATATGAACAAAAATGTCCACAAGAAAATAATATTTAAAGGTTATAAATTAATTTGTGTTAGAGCTCGTGAAATAAGTATTTGATCCCTAAGCACAACCTGACTTAATACTTGGTGGAAAAACCCTTGTTGGCAAGCACAGAAGTCAGAAGTTTCTTGTAGTTGGTCACCAAGTTTGTGCACATCTCAGGAGGAATTTTGGCCCACTCCTGTTTAGATATCCTCCCCAAAACCTCAAGGTTTCGAGGCTGTTGCTTGCCAACTCAAAGCTCAAGCTCCCTCCATAGATTTTCTTTAGGATTAAGGTCTGGAGACTGGCTGGGCCACTCCATGAGCTTAATGTGCTTCTTCAAGACCCATCTTTAGTGCTCTGGCTGAGGGAAGGAGGTTCTTGTCCATGATGTTGCAGTGCATGTCTCCATTCATCGGCCACACAATGCAGTGACGTTGCCCTGTACCCTTAGCAGAGGAACAGCCCCAAAGCATATGTTTCCACCTCCATGCTTGACGATGGGGATGGTGTTGTTAATGATTTGAAGGCAGCTGGGACCACAGTCACCAAAAAAAAAACATTGGTAACATAGTACACCATAACGGATTGAAATCCTGCAGTGCCCAGTCATGTCCCTCTGCTCAAGAAGGCGCATAGAGGCCCGTCTAAAGTTCACCAATGAACACCTAAATGATTCAGACCAGGCTGCGGGGAAGGTGATGTGGTCAGAAGAGACCAAAATTCAACTCTTTGGCATCCATTTGACTTGGCGTGTTTGGAGGGAGTGAAATGCTGAATACAAACCCAACACCACCATCCCCACCGTCAAGCATGGAGGTGGAGACATTATGCTTTGGGGCTGTTTCTCTGCTAAAGGTACAGGGCAACTTCACCGCACTGTGTGGCGGATGGATGTGGCCATGTACCGCAGGATCTTGGACAAGAACCTCCTTCCCTCAGCCAGAGCACTGAAGATGGGTCGTGGCTGGGTCTTCCAGCATGGCAACAACCTAAAACATACGGCCAAGGCAACAAAGGAGTGGCTCACAAAGAAGCACATTAAGCTCATGGAGTGGCCTAGCCAGTCTCCAGACCTTAATCCTATAGAAAATCTATGGAGGGAGCTTGAGCTTCGAGTTGGCAAGCAACAGCCTCGAAACCTTGAGGTTTTGGGGAGGATATCTAAACAGGAGTGGGCCAAAATTCCTCCTGAGATGTGCACAAACTTGGTGACCAACTACAAGAAACTTCTGACTTCCGTGCTTGCCAACAAGGGTTTTTCCACCAAGTATTAAGTCAGGTTGTGCTTAGGGATCAAATACTTATTTCACAAGCTCTAACAGAAATTAATTTATAACCTTTAAATATTATTTTCTTGTGGACATTTTTGTTCATATTCTGTCTCTATTTGTCTAAATAAAAGTACCATAAAAATGACAGAATGCTCATTTCTTTCTAATCATGAAAACTTACAAAATCATCAGGGGATCAAATAATTATTTTCCTCACTGTATGTCTCTATGACATAGCATTGAGGAGTTATGGCAGGAAATAGTATCGACCAATCAGAATAGGGGGCGGGGCTAAGTTACACCAATCAACGTCAGGGACTCATTACCCGAGTCCAATGATGCCACCCATATGTCTCTATGACATAGCATTGTGGAGTTATGGCAGGAAATATTATCGACCAATCAGAATAGGGGGCGGGGCTAAGTTACACCAATCAACGTCAGGGACTCATTACCCGAGTCCAATGATGCCACCCATATGTCTCTATGACATAGCATTGAGGAGTTATGGCAGGAAATAGATGATACAGGAGAGAGAGGATGTTTTGCCAACTGACTTGCCAATGTGTGTGTGCGTGAGTGTGCATGTGTGCTTGCGTGTGTGTGTGTATGTGTGCGTGTGTTGCTGCATGCATGAATAACCAGTTGTGGCCCATCAGGTGACCTCAGAGAGGACCCGGACTGTGTGTGTGCATGCGTATGCGTGCGTGCACGCGCACGTGTGTGTGTGTGTGTGTGTGTGTGTGTGTGTGTGTGTGTGTGTGTGCGCATGCACACACATTTGGGCATGTCTTACCCCATGGAGAACTCCATGAGCAAGTACACTATGCAGCAAAGCATAGACTGGAGAGGAGAGCATGTGTGTGCGTGTCTCTGCGCGCGTGTGGCTAGTGGCAGCCATCTAATTAGGGCCTAATCTGTTACACCTGTGTTCAGTGCTTCAGTACAGATACTATGGTCCATTAGTTTGTAGTCAATGGGTAGCACTCTCTTGGAACGAAGGCCTCTCACGCGAAAATTAAAACTCGTAAGCGATTACTTTTTTCGATGTGAGCGTTACGACTTCGCAAGCTATGTTGTGTGCGATCGTGGTATTGGTACGATAAAAGACGTGGTCGTGAGAGCGATTTAAGAATTCGCGTTTCAAAAGAAACGTCAAACGCCAAAATGCAGCACATTACAATGTAATTAATATGGAGACGGGAGGTTACGTCATCTCGCTCTGAGGCCCGTAGCACCGGTTCTGTACCTGACTGAGCTTTAGTGGTCACATTGGGTGAAAGGCGAGAAGTTTGTCTACAAAATGTCCGAAAACCACGCGTGTAAAGCGAATATTGTGGCCGTGAGTACGATTTGTTCGGTCATGACCCGAACCGCGAGACACTGCATCTCGCACTCTGTTTCACTCGCTCACTGGTCGTGCGAGCCTCTAAGCTCCGCTAAATTCTCGAACCATGCACACTTTGAACTGCGATAGCGGACAAACCGTGCAACATATTCGAATACCGTCTGAACCGTGACGAAGTCGACAGCCGCGCCTGCTGTTTAAAGTTAAAATCGTGTTTCTACGCCACAGTGTGCCAGAGTAATGTGGCTCCAAATAAGCACTTCTTTTTCTGATGTTTTCGGTGTGCACCCATTCATTTCGGATGGGGATTTTTTGCGTCGTTTATTGCGAATTACGTTGGCACGGTAACACGTATCGGAAAGAAAAGCACAAGCACATCTTTCCCGGCCGAGCCGCACGTTTCGATGTATATATTGCGGGGATTGTGCAAACCGTGCGGCCGGCCATAGCGGTCAAAATTTCGGATATAAATATGAGTGTGTGATTATGGATTAAGTTGACGAATCACAACCTGTGTGCTTCTGCCATACTGGCAGGCACACAGAATAATGTTAATACTATCAATATCACTGGCAATGTTCATGGCAATGGTTGTTATAATAGGTCTTGAGGTTTAGAGGTATACATTAACCCATTAAAGGGCCTTTCAGACAGGGAGCGATAAACAAATATTATCGCAGAGATTCCACTGTGTCCTTCACGATGACTGAGCAACAAAGAGAAAAAAAAGAGAATCAAGCTCTAAAATCAGACACAGACGTGTGTATAAAACAAGAATGTGCACAACAAACATCACATGACTGTGTGATGACGCAACATGTCGTATGCTTGCATCATGGCATAGCGTCTTCTCAGCACAAAACACAGGTCTGATTGAGAATGAACTAAAGAGGTGTGTTTCATAGCCTTAAGAGATGGACAGCAAAATCAATTTGCTACGGCCAATGGTAAATGAGTCCCAACCGATAGTAACAGTCGCAACCGATGGTTACCGATCATCAAAACGACATACTATTGGTCGCTACTAAACCTAATCCTAACCCTTAGCCCTAAACATACAGTAACCTCAGTAAAACCTATGCCTAAACGTTAAACCTCGAACGATGGGATATAGAAAAAGGCCGACCTTTTGCGTGACCGGTGAAAAAATGTTACTATCATCCACGTCTGTATGCCTCAGTCGCAATTTTATTTCACCACTCCTGCAACACGACCTGATACAGATTCTACAAATGCCTTCTATATCAGTCAGATGTTTTGAAAAATGTTCAAAAATAGAGAGATGTACAAGCTGACTGCACAGGATGTCTGGATTTAACCTGTTCCACAAACCTTAACACTAGACAATGTAATATATCAATGTGTACCAGACATGATACTTTTACTGTTGTACCTTTTCTTTCCTTCCATTATTGTTTCATTTTGTGTGTAGAGAGGCATTGATTTCTGTTGAAATTATACATTTGAAAGAAAGACACTGATGTATAGGAATTATCTGTAAACTCAAATAAACATGATCTGCCACACAAAGAATCATGCTATCGTTGGTATTTGAGTTCAAGGTTAAGAAATGTATGGCATGTTATATGACACTGATCCCAGGTCAGTGAGTTAAATATTACACATGTTTTATAGAGCCTATTTCTGCCTGAGGTTTATTACAGTTAAAGCAGCTCTATTATTATATGTAACTTCACTTTTCTACCTCACAGAAGTCTTGACATTTTATGACTTTTATATGACCTTGGTTTTAAATGCTTCAACAGAAGAGCAGAGACAAAACACAGCCGAACCAATTGTATAAGTTATATTGTATTGTATAACATATCCCACCGCACAGACTGTATATAGTTATATTGTACAACGTATTAACATACTTTAATATATAGATTGGACAAATATACATTTCTTTCAGTAAATATGTTCATAGTTCCAGCTGCAGGATATATCAACACATTCTCTGAGCTGTCAGTCAGATCAGACTCCTGTCAGATTATCCATAAATGTATTTATTATGTCATCATGACTGTAATAATATAGATGGAGTCTCTGCTCTACAAAGTGCAGATGTCAATATCAGTAGAAAATTCACTACAATCGAATCATATCTCTGATAGGATCCAAATCAACTGTAGATTTAGTTGACTAAAATATGACTAAAGAATGAGTTAAACTAAATAATAATAGATTAACACATCACATGTCTTGAACTCCAGGACTCAAGTGGCCAAAATAAATACATCCAGTATGTGTTGGACAGTAACTAAGAACTGTATGGTATTATAGTGTTCACTGGACTGGTGTTGGAAAGGTGAATAAAAAGGTGATTGTCTTCTTACAGCCTTGAACCGTTCAGCCAACTATCACGGATATTAGATATTTTCCCAGAGACTCAAACTAGTGTAAAGAGCAGATCTATAAACTCACAATGGATCTCTCCATGTAGTGCTGTGAGCTTCTACAAACATGTAGCAAATGTGCTCATGACCAGGACTCGAACACACGTCAAACGTCTAGAGCTTCTGTGTGTCATGGTCCTGGACCACTAGACCAGAGAACACCTCAGACTTTTGATCACTAAACCAGTTCACTTTTCAAACTCAGTTCACACTCTGTAGACACAGACAGACACACAGATAAAACTGGTATTGTATACTAGGTTCACAACTTGCATCGTACCCGAGTGGGCCAGTGAACAACAGACACAGGTCTAGTAACCAAAACTGCAGTGGCAGGTGTGATTTTTTTTACTTGGAGTGCCCACTAGAACTGATAATAGTACTTTAATATTGTTTTTATTTAATATTTGTATGTAAATACTACAACAAACTGTAAATCCTGAAATGTAAACAGTTGATTTTTATTCCCAGGGGAGGAAGGGGAACTATTTGATTTTGTTGACTAAAACTATGATAAAGAAAAAGCGTTTGTCGATTACCTATTTTTCACTGACAAAACTAAATATAACCTAAGCTATGTTGACTAAAACTCAGACTAAATGTACAATGTATTTACATTTTTCTCAACAAACAATAATTCAATCTTTCCCTGTGCCTCTTCATTCTAACTCTGTCACTTCATGCACCTCATAAAATCTTGCATCCAAAAGGTGAAATAAATAGTAAGGCTGTTGAAAATAGTTAATTAATGGGATTAAATTAATTCTGTTGATTAATCTGATTAAAAATATTTAACGCAATTAACTCATGTGCACACTGACTCAACCCACTAAGCATTTTCTCATTGAAAGAAGGGGGTAGAGCACGGTTTTACGGAGACATAGCTGTGTGTCTCCCTGTAACCAGAGGCATAGAGTATAGCTGGAGGATCTACAAGCATTGAGGGCTTGTAGATCGCCTATTTTGATACATATTTTAAAGATAAATGGTTATTTTTTTCACAGATTCTGTTTCTTTTTTAAATGTTGAAATCCTGTACAGGAAAACATGCATATTTTGGACATAGTTCGAATGGTGATTAATCATGATTAAATTAATTTTGAAGCTGTGATTAATTTGATTAAAAATTTTAATCATTCAACAGCCCTAGTAAATAGCAGACATTTTTTGTGCTCATGCAGCGCAGGATGGTGACTGTCTCTGTTGTTGTAAAGGATTAATGAGATACAGCGTACTACGTCAAATTCCACAATGACAGAAGAAAAACATGTACTTCATGTTTTATTCACTGCCTTTGCTCCCATTATTGTTTGTATTTGTCATGTCTCTCTAACTGACACTGACTTTGAACATTCAACCAATCCAGTACTGGCTGTGCAAACAGTGTGTGTGTGTGTGTGTGTGTGTGTGTGTGTGTGTGTGTGTGTGTGTGTGTGTGTGTGTGTGTGTGTGTGTGTGTGTGTGTGCGTGCGTGCGTGCGTGCGTGCGTGCGTGTGTGTGTGTGTGTGTGCGTGAGTGAGAGAGAGAGAGAGAGAGAGAGAGAGAGAGAGAGAGAGAGAGAGAGAGAGAGAGAGAGAGAGAGAGAGAGAGAGAGAGAGAGAGAGAGAGAGAGACGTGGCAAGAACTCTATCGAAGCTCCACCCCTTGCCTGACTCATGTGAGGCGGAGAGAGAGAGAGAGAGAGAGAGAGAGAGAGAGAGAGAGAGAGAGAGAGAGAGAGAGAGAGAGAGAGAGAGAGAGAGAGAGAGAGAGAGAGACTGCAGTTAGGATCTCACTGAGCAAAGACAGACTGTACAGGAGTTTATTCTGACCAAAAACACTGGAAATACCCGCTGTAAACTATCTGTTAACTGAATAGACTTTAACAAGAGTTAATACTGATCCAGCTCACAGGAATAACCTGCTGCTGCCTCCGTTTGTCAACTGAATAACAAGAAACAAGAGTCAAAGTAAAAGTAAACTTCAGGGAACATTCTACAATAGGGTTATCGGGTTACAACGACTGACTGGCTCGAATTACTGTCTGCAGCAGAGTGTTTGTAGCTTCACTGAGAAGACTAAATGGCTGCTAAGGTGTCTCTTTCAGAAGAGGACGTTTCCTGTCCTGTGTGTTGTGACATCTTTAAAGATCCTGTTCTCCTGTCCTGTAGCCACAGCTTCTGTAAAGACTGTCTGCAGGACTGGTGGAGAGAGAAGGAGATAAAGGAGTGTCCAGTTTGCAAGGAAATATCTTTGACAGATCGTCCGCCTCGTAACCTGGTTCTGAAGAACCTGTGTGAGGCCTTCAAACAGGAGAGAGAGAAGAGAACTTCAACAGGGTCTGAGGTTGAGGATCTCTGCAGTCTGCATGCGGAGAAACTCAAACTGTTCTGTCTGGAAAGTCAACAGCCAGTGTGTGTTGTGTGTCTTCATTCAGAAAAACATGTCGAACACAGTTTCAGACCCATTGATGAAGCAGCTCTGCAGCACAAGGAGGAAGTCCAGAAACTACTGAAGCCTTTACAGGATAAACTGGAGGTCTTCAATAAAGTGAAAACAAACTACGACCAAACAGCAGAACACATTACGTTCCAGACCCGACACACAGAGACACAGATGAAGGAACAGTTTAAGAAGCTTCATCAGTTTCTACATGATGAAGAGGAGGCCAGGATCACCAAACTGAGGGAGGAAGAGCAGCAGAAGAGTCAGATGATGAAGGAGAAGATCGAGGCTTTGAACAGAGACATATCAACCGTTTCAAACGCGATCAGAGCCATAGAGGAGGAGCTGAGAGCTGAACACATCTCATTCCTGCAGAACTACAAGACCACCATGGAAAGAGTCCAGCTCACACTGCAGGACCCACAGCCGGTCTCAGGAGCACTGATAGACGTGGCCAAACACCTGGGCAACCTGAGCTTCAGAGTCTGGGACAAGATGAAGGACATTGTCTCCTACACTCCTGTCATTCTGGACCCCAACACTGGACATCCACTATGCACCCTGTCTGATGATCTGACCAGTGTGAGACGTGGAGAGGAACAGACGGTCCCTGACAACACAGAGAGGTCTGACCGCCATGGCTATGTCAGTGGTTTTTAACTCAGGGAATCACAGCGGGGATGTTGAGGTCAGAGACAATGCATACTGGACAGTAGGTGTGTTAGCAGCAGTGTTGGGACATGTGCACTAAGTAACTTAATATATTACAGAATATATTACGAAAATGCAGTAACTTGTAATATAAATATATTACTTAACAAAAACAATCTAATATATTATACTTTTCTTTCTGCATTACTTTCAATATTGCTTTCTCTCAATCTGTTTCGTTGAAAATGTTCTTGTGAATTCAATTATCTTGACAACTGCAGAAGTTAAATAATTACTTATTTTCTATCACTTGTCATGAAATTATTCATTCAGGAGTGACATTGATTTGAAGTTGATTTCATATGGATTTGGCCAGATAGCAAGTGTGCTTGGTTTATTGTAGCCACTGGCCTACGCAATATTTGATTAATAGTGACACTAAATATTTAATTATACTGGATATTTTGTAAAAAGTTTTTTCAAAGTAATATGTAATAGTAATATTAATATATTACAGTTGCTCAGACAGTAATATTGTAATATAATATATTGCTTTAAAATGAAGGTAATAATTAATAAGTAATATATTAACAAGGTAAAGTAATATTCGCAACACTGGTTGGCAGAGTCCTATCAGAGGAAGGGAAACACATGGGGTTCGGGATGGAGAATAGAGTTACGTGAAGGTAAATACAGAGCATCCTCCATATAACCAGTGTCATCCACAGTTCTCTCATTGAATCAGAAACCTCAGAGGATCAGAGTCCAGCTGGACTATGTGATACTAACACACACATACACACCTTCACACACAGGTTCACTGAAACACTCTTCCCACACATTTTCACTGGTGTCAATAGTGGTACTCTCAAGACCTTACCTAAATTAGCCTAACTCTGGACAATGTACCATAGACATGATGATGATAATGATGACGATGATGATAAACACAATGATTATAAGATAGTGATCGGTGGTTATATTCTAAAATGTCAGTAGTGGTAAAACGTAATACTGTTAACATTAATGATAATAATGTTAATATTAATATGTTAATGGCAATTATAATAGGTCTTGAGGTTTAGAGACATAAATTAACCTATTAAAGGGTTAATAGGGCTAAAAAAAGGAAAGCTATCGGTCGCTGCTTAAAGGGAACTTCACCCATTTTCAACATTTTCCGAGATGTTGTGTGGACATTAGAGATGTCCGATATTATCGGCCCTCCGATATTATCGGCCGATAAAAGCTTTCAAATTTCATATCGGAAAATATCGGTATCGGTATTTACAAACTGGAAATTATGACTATTTACAGAGATGTAGACTCAGCCCCGCTCTGCGTGAGCTGCTGCGGCAGCCCTCCCCCCACCGCATGTGCGCAATCTCTCGCTTGCTCACACACACACACACAAAGAGTTGAGATTTGATTCCTTCCATGCATCTTCAATTCTGAACGGATTTTGATAATTCCAACTGGTATTTACTGTGTCCATTGAATGGTTTCATTGGGTGTATATGATGTGTATATTGATATGCTGTTTAATTAAATAATATGGACTGAGAATGCCGCATGCACGCACACACGCAAGCCAAGCGCTCTGAGTGAGATCCAGTAGCGATCTTTGGCAAAGCAAAAAACAAAACAAAAAAAAGACAACCAGAGCTGACCACCCCTGCAATCTACATATTTCAATTAAGGTTTTGGGAATTCTCTGTTGCATTATGTTTCATTCTGCCTTGCTTGTGTAATAAGCAAAGGAATTACTATCTATTGAGACGGAGACGGAGACAGAGAACTGGACTCACCATGTCGCATTGCAAAGAGTTGAGATTTGATTCCTTCTATGCATCTTCAATTCTGAACGGATTTTAATAATTCAAACTGGCATTTGCTGTGTCCATTGAATGGTTTCGTTTGGTGTATATGATGTGTATAATTATATGCCGTTTAATGAAATAATATGGACTGAGAATGCCACCTTTTATCTTCTGCACGTAGCCAGCTGCAATTAGTGACTCCCCGGTTAATTATAAACAGCTGTGTGACCAATAAGCTAATACTGTTAGGATCTAAGCCTACTAGGCCTATGTATTTTTTACCATCAGGCATTTTGCATTATATAAACATGCTTGAACTCCTGTGTTCTGAATTTTCCAAATTGAGGAGCAATAAGCCTACCAGTTAAATAATAAGCTCCATCAGAGAAAAAAAACCCTCTCCATGTGTCAATAGATCCTTGTGCAGAGATGAATTGTTGTGGATCAAAACTAAACTTGTTGTTGGCTACTTATCTGCAATGACAAGATGTCTCATGCAAACTTCCACCTCTCCTCCCCCTCCTCTCCTCCATTCCCTACAGTGCAGCCTGCACTGCCAGTACATAAGGAGAAGTTCAGGCCGCTTTGCAGCCCAAACCTCTGGGTGCCGGTGCCCCCCAAATGATTTATGTACAGTACATTTGAAATCTTGATGAAAATTCCATATTCTGCATTATGAGCACTTCTACTGTCATGTTTATACCATTACTTTTGTACTTTACTCAAGTAGGCTACATGTTGAATTTATAGTTGTATCGAGTATTTCTAGGCTATGACATGAATTAGTATTTATACTAAATGTTTATTTATATTAAATATTTGTATAGTAAATAGTTTCTGTTATTTTTCCACCACTGGAGGCCGCATATATATCGGTATCGGTTGATATCGGTTGATATCGGTTGATATCGGTATCGGGAATTAGAAGTTGGATAATATCGGGATATCGGATATCGGTAAAAAAGTCAATATCTGAGATGTTGTGTGGACATCATGAAAAGCTCCCCCCATTCTGTGTTTCCTAGAAATGGAGGTCTGAAAAAAACTTGATGGCATGAAGTTTTGTTACACAATGTTAATTATTTTTCTTTTAGGACCTTTTTCCTAACCCTGGACTGATAGGATACCTGAGTTCATCATCTTAATTAGCCCAGGTCACAATGACCACCTTCAAGACAAATTTATCTTGTGTTGTGTTATAGTGCACTAAGTTGCACACTTGCCCAATCGGGCAACCAGGTAGCAGTCTTCACTTGCCCCACCATTTTTTTTTTACTTGCCCCGGGCAAGCGGGCAAGTGTTGGTGTCAACCCCTCTTTAGTATCAGCCGCGGCTGTCTGCCTCAGTCGCTGGATTTCACCCTCCTGCATTAAGACCTGATTCAGATTCTATAAATGCCTAGCAATCATTTCAAGATGTTTTTAAAAATGGTCAAAAATAGAAAGATATTCAAGCTGACACTACAGCAAGTGTTCTGGATACATACCCTGGCACTATAGAATATAATATTATTCTGTAATATTATTCTGTAATATTATTCAATTGATGGCTTGTTGTTATTAGTAGTTATGTAACAGACATATGATACTTTTGCTGTTGTACTTTTGCCTTCATACTACAACAAACTCTAAATCATGTATGATGAAATGTAAACAGTAAATTTCTACTCCCAGGGGAGGAAGGAGAACTATTTGATTTTGTTGACTAAAACCATGATAAAAAAAGGTTTTTTGATTACCTATATTTCACTGACAAAACTAAATGAAAGATGAATAAAAAACTAAGCTATGTTGACTAAATATACAACATATTTACAATTTCCGCAACAGATACAAACTAGTCTTCCTTTACAAAACATACAGGAAACAAATAAATCTCATTAAAAAAATCTTTCCCTGTGCCTCTTCATTCTAACTTTGTCACTTCATGCATCAATCAAAATCTTGCATCCAAAAGGTGAAAAAAACAATTAGAACATTCTGTGTGCTCATGCAGGGCAGGCAGGTGACTGTCTCTGTTGTTGGAAAGGATTAATGAGACACAGTGTACGTTGTAAAATGCTTGGTCAAATTCCACAGTGACAGAAGAAAAACATGTACTGCCTTTTCCTTCATGTCGTGTCTCTAACTGCCCTGATTTTGAACATTCAACCAATCCAGTATGGACTGTGCAAACACAGAATCAGGCCCACAAATTGTGTGTGTGTGTGTGTGTGTGTGTGTGTGAGTGTGTGTGTGTGTGTGTGTGTGTGTGTGTGTGTGTGTGTGTGTGTGTGTGTGTGTGTCTGTGCCTCTGTTTGTGAACTTGGCAACAACTCTATCTAAGCTCCACCCCTTCCTTGCCTGACTCATATGAGGCGGAGAGAGAGAGAGAGAGAGAGAGAGAGAGAGAGAGAGAGAGAGAGAGAGAGAGAGAGAGAGAGAGAGAGAGAGAGAGAGAGAGAGAGAGACTGCACTTAGGATCTCACTGACGACAGACAGACTGTACAGGAGTTTATTCTGACCAAAAACACTGGAAATACCTGCTGCAAACTATCTGGTAACTGAATAGACTTTAACAGGAGTTAATACTGACCCAGAGCACTGGAACAACCTGCTGCTGTCTCTGTCACCTGAATGGACTTTAACAAGAGGAATACACAAAGGAACAAAAGGAATCAAAGTGAAAGTAAAAATACTTCAGGGAACATTCTCGAACACTGAGCGTTACCACGACTGACTGGCTGGATTTCCTGTCTGAAGCAGTGTTTGTAAAAAAAAAAATACTAAATGGCTGGCAAGGTGTCTCTTTCAGAAGATGACTTTTCCTGTCCTGTGTGTCACGACATCTTTAAAGATCCTGTTATCCTGTCCTGTAGCCACAGCTTCTGTAAAGACTGTCTGCAGGACTGGTGGAGAGAGAAGGAAATAAAGGAGTGTCCAGTTTGTAAGGACATATCTTTCACGGATCGTCCACCTCGTAACCTGGTTCTGAAGAACCTGTGTGAGGCCTTCACACAGGAGAGACAGAAGAGAACTTCAGCAGGGTCTGAGGTTGAGGATCTCTGCAGTCTGCATGCTGAGAAACTCAAACTGTTCTGTCTGGAGTGTCAACGGCCAGTGTGTTTTGTGTGTCTTCATTCAGAAAAACATGCTAAACACAGTTTCAGACCCATCGATGAAGCTGCTCTTCAGCACAAGGGGCAAGTCCAGAAATTACTGAAGCCTTTACAGGAGAAGCTAGAGGACTTCAATAAAGTGAAAACCAACTATGACCAGACAGCAGAACACATTACGTGTCAGACCCGACACACAGAGACACAGATGAAGGAACAGTTTAAGAAGCTTCATCAGTTTCTACATGATGAAGAGGAGGCCAGGATCACCAAACTGAGGGAGGAAGAGCAGCAGAAGAGTCGGATGATGAAGGGGAAGATCGAGGCTCTGAACAGAGACATATCAACCGTTTCAAATGCGATCAGAGCCATAGAGGAGGAGCTGAGAGCTGAACACATCTCATTCCTGCAGAACTACAAGACCACCATGGAAAGAGTCCAGCTCACACTGCAGGACCCACAGCCGGTCTCAGGAGCACTGATAGACGTGGCCAAACACCTGGGCAACCTGAGCTTCAGAGTCTGGGACAAGATGAAGGACATTGTCTCCTACACTCCTGTCATTCTGGACCCCAACACTGCATATCCATCATACACCCTGTCTGATGATCTGACCAGCGTGAGACGTGGAGAAATACGGAAGCTCCCTGACAACACAGAGAGGTTTGACAAGCTCTGCTATGTCCTTGGTTCTGAGGGCTTTAACTCAGGGACTCACAGCTGGGATGTTGAGGTTGGTGACAATACAAACTGGCATGTAGGTGTGTTAGCAGAGTCATATCAGAGGAAGGGAAAGACAGGGGGTCAAAATTGGACCATTTGGTTAAAGGAAGACAAATACAAAGCATCCTCCAGACCACCAGGGTCATCCACTGTTCTCTCAGTGAATCAGAAACCTCAGAGGATCAGAGTCCAACTGGACTGGAATAAAGGAAAGCTGTCATTCTGTGATCCTGATACTAACACACACATACACACCTTCACACACAGGTTCACTGAAACACTCTTCCCACACATTTTCACTAGTCCTGGTGGTACTCTGAAGATCTTACCTAGATCTGTCTAACTCTGGACAATGTGCCGTAGACATGATAATGATAATGATGATATATGAGATTTATAGAATTTTGATCAAAACAGATTTGTATGCATTGAATGTCAGCAATGGTAGTCATGTTAAATTAAACAGTGCCAGCACTGTTTTTTGAGGTAGCTAGTGCTAGCGATTTCCATCTAAAAGTCATATTTCATATTTCGGTCCATTTTTCCCGTCGGACAAGTTAGTTGGCGACACACTTCCGGTTCCGGGTTGGTCCGTCCCTTATTTTGGTCCGTTCTGATGGGAAGATGCGATTGCTGCTCGCTGCCGTTATCATTGGGATCGTATCAAACCGGCGACGGTGAGCAACATAGCGTGACGTAGATCAACCTAAATGGCATCGGTCATAACTATTATTTGATAATGATAAGCGTGACGTAGCTCTACTGCAAAGGCACGCAAAGGGTTAACATTAATATCATATTATTGACAGTATTAATGGTAATGGTTCTTCATATAATATTGGGGTTTTAGATTTATAAATTAAGACCTGAGGCAGATTCTACAAATAGAAATAGAAATTCTACAACCTCACAGCACAGCAGATCTGGACATTGTGAGACATCCTTTAATACTATAAAATGTAATATTAATCTATTGATGGTAATTTTTATTATGTACAAGAAATATACGATCATTTTACTGTTTTATGTTTTCCGTATTGAAATGTTCAGTTGCATCAAAATTGACTCAACATTTAATACATTAAAAGTTCAGACATTTTATATGACGCTGATCACAGGTCAGTGTGTTAAATATTACACATGTTTTATAGAGTCCATTTCTGCCTGAGGTTTATTCCAGTTAAAGCAGCTCTACTATATGTAACGTTCCTCTACTACCCTGGATTTGAACCTGCTTTCCTGCACAAGTGCTGACATTTGTAAGACCTTTACATGACCTTGATTTTAAATGTTAAATTGTTTTACAATACTCTACCATACAGATTGCATAACATATGTTATATTAACATACTGTAATGTTTGTCAATGTTTGGGAACTGAGGACAATAATTTTTTGAAGGTTTGTTGGCAGAATTCTTTACCATTCTTGCTTGATTCTTTACCATTCTTGTATGACTTAAAGGTAGGGTAAGTGATTTGAAATTCATGGTGTAGTACCAGCCTGGTGCACTAGGGGCGCCCAAGAGTAGCTACACTATGTGAACCTGCTGCTCGATCCTGATTGGAGGAGAATTCACCCACCACCTGGGGAACTTTTATTAGCTCCTCTGCTAACGTGGGGGAGGGGGAAACTCCATATATGGTTTCCACACCTTATAATAGAGCATTTTAACAGGAAAAAAAAGGTGATATCTGACAAAAGTGAAATCACTTCCCCTACCTTTAAGTTCAATGATGAGCCATATACTTTCAATTGATGACAGCCTGGACTGCAGGCAAGTCAGTCTGGTAGCCGCACTCTTTAACTATGAAGTAACACGTGTAACACGTGCAGAATGTGTGGCTTGGCATTGTCTTAGTGAAATAATCAGGGAGGTCCCTGAAAAAGATGCCAGCATGTGTTCCGAACTTGCTCAAAAACCTGGATGTGCCTTTCAGCATTGATGGTGGCTGTCACCGATGTGTAAGTTGCCCATGCCATGCCCTCTAACACACCCCCGTACCATCGCAGATGCTGGCTTTTGAACTTTGTATTGCAATCTGGATAGTCTCTTTACTCTTTTGCCCAGAGGACATATGACATCCATAAATTCCCCCAAAAAAGTTAAAATGTGGACTCATCAGACCACAGCACACTTTCCCACTTTGTGTCTGACCATTTCAAATGATATTGGACCCATAGAAGGCATTTCTGGTTGTTTTTCAAACCAACCTTTCTGATGTATGGCTTTGCTTTGATAGAGTTTTAACTTTCAGTCACAGATGTAGCGACGAATTATGTAAACTGACAATGATTTTGTTCCTGAGTCCACACAGTAATATCCCTTACACAATGATGTCAGTTTTTAATGCAGAGCCACCTGAGGGATCAAATGTGGCTCTGCCACCTTTGATCACAGTATTCTGTGTTGGTTTTCGGCCTTGTCGCTTTAGTATAGAAAGTTCTTCAGATTCTTTGAACGTTTTGATTATATTATGGACTGTAGATCACCAAAGTGAATGCAATTGAATGTTGAGAAACATTGTTTTTAAACCGTTGGATGATTTTCTCACAGAATTGTTCACAAAGTGGTGAACCTTGCCCCATATTTGATTGTGAATGATTGGGATGGTCCTGTTATACCCAATCACACTATTAAACTGTAAAATTAACCTGTTTACCTGTGGAATGTTACAAACAGGCGTTATTTGTGCATTCATCACCTTTCCCAGTCTTTTGTTGCCCCTGCCCCAACTTTTTTGAAACATGTTGCAACGATCAAATTCAAAATGAGCAAAAAATTACACAAAAAAATAAAGTTTATCAGTTTGAACATTAAATATCTTGTCTTTGTAGTGTATTCAACTGAATATAGGTTGAACAGGATTTGTAAATCATTGCATTCTGTTTTTATTTACATTTCTCACAACATCCCAACTTCAATGGAATTGGGATAGTAAATGCTATTATTATAAAGTGTAAATCCTGGTGTACAGGTGCTTCATTCTCCCAGGAGGAAGAGAAAAGTGAAGTATGTACTCTTTTACTAAAACCATTATATATAAAAAAGTTCAACTAAAATAAAACTAAATAAAATATAAGCACTGACAGCCAGGCATGAATGGCTGTTGATGTTTTGACCAAAACTAAGACTAAATATTCATACTATTTATTCTACATACTGTATGAAAAATAGTCTTCCAAACCAGTCATACAGGCAAGTAAATCTCTCAAGTACATCTGATTAAAAATAAATAAATTAACCGTGTGCGTTATCATATTGGCACACAACAAAACCGACGTCACCTCATTCATGATGGATAGAGGCAGGAGCTTACATAATACACATGCTGTGTGTATATAAAACAGAACCATTAACTCCTCATACAGAGCAGGCAGGTGACTGGAATATACAGCGTGTGTGTCTGTTGATGTTGTGTACAAGTTGTACAAAGGTTAATGAGATACGTTGTACGTTGTTAAACACTTTGAATGGTCAAATTACACAATGAGGGAAGAAAACATCTACTTCTTCATTATCTTCACTCTCTCGTTCCCTATACTATTTGTATTTGTCGTGTCTAAACCCTATAATATAAATGACTGTCCTGACTTTGCACATTCAACCACCTCAGTATGTTTTGTGTAAACAGAATCAGGCACACTGTGTGTGTGTGTGTGTGTGTGTGTGTGTGTGTGTGTGTGTGTGTGTGTGTGTGTGTGTGTGTGTGTGTGTGTGTGTGTGCAACAAGTCTGTCAAAGCTCCACTTCTTTCCTGACTCGTCTCAGACAGAGAGAGAATGCACTTTGGATCTCACTGAAGGACAGACTGTATTTCTAAAACCTACAGGAGTTAATTCTGACCCAAACCACTGGAACAACCTGTTGTGCAAACTCTATCGGTCAAGTGAATGGATTCTAACAAGAAACAGGAGTCAAAGTGAAAGTAAACTTCAGGGAACATTCTTGAACAGGGAGTGTTACCACGACTGACTGGCTGGATTTACTGTCTGGAGCAGAGTGTTTGTAGCTTCACTGAAAAGACTAAATGGCTGCCAAGGGTTTTCTCTCGGAAGAGGACTTTTCCTGTCCTGTGTGCTGTGACATCTTTAAAGATCCTGTTATCCTGTTCTGTAGCCACAGCTTCTGTAAAGACTGTCTGCAGGACTGGTGGCGAGAGAAGGGGATAAAGCTGTGTCCAGTTTGTAAAAAGAGGAATTCAAAGGATTTCCCACCTAACCTGGCTCTGAGGAACCTGTGTGAGGCCTTCACACAGGAGAGACCGAAGAGAACGTCAGCAGGGTCTGAGGTTGAGAATCTCTGCAGTCTGCATGCTGAGAAACTCAAACTGTTCTGTCTGCATTGTCAACGGCCAGTGTGTGTTGTGTGTCGAGATTCTAAAAAACACAGCATCCATAGATTCAAGCCTGTTGATGAAGCTGCTCTGGATCACAAGAAGGAGGTCCAGAAATTACTGAAGCCTTTACAGGAGACGCTAGAGGTCTTCAATAAAGTGAAAACCAACTATGACCAAACAGCAGAACACATTACGTTCCAGACCCGACACACAGAGACGCAGATGAAGGAACAGTTTAAGAAGCTTCATCAGTTTCTACATGATGAAGAGGAGGCCAGGATCACCAAACTGAGGGAGGAAGAGCAGCAGAAGAGTCAGATGATGAAGGAGAAGATCGAGGCTCTGAACAGAGACATATCAACCGTTTCAAACGCGATCAGAGCCATAGAGGAGGAGCTGAGAGCTGAACACATCTCATTCCTGCAGAACTACAAGACCACCATGGAAAGAGTCCAGCTCACACTGCAGGACCCACAGCCGGTCTCAGGAGCACTGATAGACGTGGCCAAACACCTGGGCAACCTGAGCTTCAGAGTCTGGGACAAGATGAAGGACATTGTCTCCTACACTCCTGTCATTCTGGACCCCAACACTGCACATCCAGTAATCACCCTGTCTGATGATCTGACCAGTGTGAGACATGTACAGAGACAGAATCTCCCTGACAACACAGAGAGGTTTGACCACTATGGCTATGTCCTTGGTTCTGAGGGCTTTAACTCTGGGACTGACAGCTGGGATTTTGAAGTTGGAGACAACACACGCTGGTCAGTAGGTGTGTTGGCAGAGTCCTTTCAAAGGAGGGGAAACACAGGAGGTCCAGAATGGAGAATAGGGTTACGTGAAGGTAAATACAGAGCATCCTCCTCAGGGTCAGTCACTGTTCTCTCAGTGAAGCAGAAACCTCAGAGGATCAGAGTCCAGCTGGACTGGAATAAAGGAAAGCTGTCATTCTGTGATCCTGATACTAACACACACATACACACCATCACTCATAGGTTCACTGACACACTCTTTCCATGCATTTCAACTGGTACTGGTTCTCTGAAGATCTTACCTAAGTCAGTCTAACTCTGGACAATGTAGCATAGACATGATGATGATGATGATGATGATGATGATTAGGGCTGGGACGATATTGGTCCCTCACAATATGATATAGGTGGCAATATTAGGCCTTCGATAATGAATATATCATGATATTTTATATATTGCGATATTTGCTATATATCAATACATTGCATGAAATTCATCAACGGTATATCATGATACTGTAACTGTAGCTGAAGAACAAAAACAAAAAACAATAAACGAATGAATAAAAAACTAAAAGACAAAAAAAAAAAAAGAACTTACTAATGTATATCCTCAGGTATTAATCTTTTATTTGTCTCAACTGATTCTCATACCGGGCTTTTTGTTTTTATCTTGTGTTTGTTTTTTGGGGAATGAAACAGGTACTAATTAGAAGTCAGTTAACATTTTAGTTCTGCGACCTGTTTTTTACTCCTGGAATTATCAATTATCAGGAATGTACGATATATATTGCAGGAGGAAGTATACGATATTATCACGATAACGATATTTTAGCACACCCCTAATGATGGTGATGATGATCAGGGGTTGACACTAAGGTCTCGGAGGCACTTGCCCATCGGGCAAGCCCAAATCAGGTTCTACTTGCCCTCAGGTTATGGTCACTTGCCCCCCAAAAATATATTGTAAATTTTGCATTTAAGTTTACTTCCTACTTGGGTGCTTTAAACCAGGGGTTTTCAACAGGTGGTCCGGGGACCACCAGTGGTCCCCAAGATGGTTCCAGGTGGTCTCCAGCTAAGTTGGTTAACCAGATCTAACTCTTGAGAGCGTAAAAATGAACCCAAATGGACCCTTGCGGGTCCATTTGGTTTCATTTTTACGCTCTCAAGAGTTAAAATTCATCTCATTAATTAGCCCCAAGTCTACACAACTAAAGAATGTAGAAGATTAATGGTCATTTTGATGTGTATGTTAATTTGCCTGTTTTGTTTCCCAAATCCAGCCTGGAATTGTGGATAGCTAGAAAGCAGGGAATGACACAGAGGTCTTGCCCGATCGGGCAACCAGGTAGCAGTCTGCACTTGCCCCACCTTTTTTATTTTTTTTTACTTGCCCCGGGCAAGCGGGCAAGTGTTAGTGTCAAGCCCTGCATGATGTTGATGATGATGATGAAGGCAAAGTCAATGATTATATGATGATTGGTGGTTTTGATTTTCTAAATGTCAGTAGTGGTAAATATTAATAATGTTCACATCATTTAATCTGGTGATTATTGTCAATGTCAATGGTTGTTGTTATAATGCAGATGTTTATAGGTATAATTTAACCCATTAAGACCTCGAGCAGATTATACAAATGCCTTCTAAAAATCAGTAATTCTCACACATTAAATTCTTTTTGAAGAAATGTTAAAGAGGGGGGTGCCGTGATTTTTGTATTTTTTCCAATTTTGTACATGTTTAAGAGGTGACAGTATGTAAATAGACCCCTTTGTGTGTATTTTTATGTGCAA
Source organism: Benthosema pterotum (assembly GCA_039105355.1). Taxonomy (NCBI): domain Eukaryota; kingdom Metazoa; phylum Chordata; class Actinopteri; order Myctophiformes; family Myctophidae; genus Benthosema; species Benthosema pterotum. The sequence continues at coordinate 51,918,248 of CM076975.1, read as the reverse complement.
TGATGTCTTCCCTTTGTATTTAGGGTTTCTTCCTGGGGGCTGAACCTTTCCAGTTAAACGTGCCAATGAAAAAAACTTCAATACAGTGACATCACATGCTCAGCCCCTCCCCTAACTCCTCCCCCTTTATCATACAACTAAAGCTGTGGGCGTGGCTTCAGTTCAGGTGGATCTCCACCCATCACCACCCACCAGGCAAACCAGGCATACTTAATGAACTGGTAGGGTGGAATCATAAAAATGACAGTTTAACAAACACTGTACACTTTTGGGGAAAAATCTTACTTTTCATATAACATTAATACCTGATGATCATGTTTTAGGGTAGAAAAAAATCACGGCACTCCATCTTTAAAGGTAGGGGAAGTGATTTCACTTTTGTCAGATATCACCCAAAAAATATTTTTTTCTGTTAAAATGCTCTATTATAAGGTGTGGAAACCATATATGGAGTTTCCCCCTCCCCCACGTTAGCAGAGGAGCTAATAAAAGTTCCCCAGGTGGTAGCGAATTCTCCTCCAATCAGGATGGAGCAGCAGGCTCACATAGTGTAGCTACTGTTTGGCGCCCCTAGTGCACCAGGCTGGAACTACAGGATGAATTTCAAATCACGTCACTCTATCTTTAAAAAATAGAAATATGTACACACTCACAGCACAGCAGCTCTGGCTTTAACCAGTTCCACAAACATTAACATTATAAAATGTAATATTTGATTGATGGTTATTATGAGGAATACAATAAATTGGGTTTATGTGCCAGACCATTATATGATACTTCTATGGTTTAATATGTTCTTATTGTAAGTATTGTTTTATTTAGTGTGTAGAGAGGCATATGTCCTGCACCTTAGATTTCTTTCTTTTATCTACAATTTCAGCAGAAATCAATGTATGTGAATCATTTGGAAAATCAAATAAACATGATCTACCACATAACTATTCATATCAGTGGTATTTGACTTTAGTTGCATCAATATTGACGCCCAAGGTAAAATATTTAAAGTTACATCATGACATTTTATATGACACTGATCCCAGGTCCGTGTGTTAAATATTACACATGTTTTATAGAGTCTATTTCTGAGGTTTATTCCAGTTAAAGCAGCTCTACTATATGTAACGTTCCTCTACTATCCTGGATTTGAACCTGCTTTCCTGCTGACAGTTTTACCATTGAGCCAATAGAGCCGTCCTGCTTGTTCAGGGGATAAACTGAATGTTGACCATGAAGTCAGAACTGTATTATTTGATTGACGGAGTCCAGTATTGATTTGTTGGTCCTTATCATGAAAACATTTGAGACCCAGCCTATTGCTATAGGACAGTGGTTACCAATATGGGTCCCCAGCTAAGTTGGTTAACCAGATGTAACTCCTGAGAATGTAAAAATGAAACCAAATGGACCCTTGCGGGTCCATTTGGTTTCGTTTTTACACCCTCAAGAGTTAAAATATTGACCATCTTAACACAACTAGACTCTCTAGGTCTTGGCCTTGGTCTCAACCCCCGTCGGTGCTAGTCTCGTCTTGACCAAGCCTGTGATGGTCTTGGTCTCGTTTTGGTCTCAACCCTCCTAGGTCTTGGTCTTGATTTAGGTGGTCTTGACTCAGGGGCGTTTTTGACATAAGGCAGACTAGGCAGTTGCCTAGGGCACCATGAGGGGAGGGGGGCGACCATGAGGGGAGGATCCCAGGCTAATAAGACTAATATGGGTAAATGCACTGTACTTGTCTTCTACAACTAGAATTGAACATTTAAAACACATATAAGTTCTTTGGTTTAAAAAATTGTTCATAATTTCATCCCTTGGGGGGGGGCGCCATTTTACAGGAGATTTTCCCTGGAGCCCCCTCTTTACCAAATGGACCCGTAAGGGTCCATTTGGTAAAGTGGGGGCTCCAGGGAAAATCCTTGCCTAGGGCTCCAAATTGCTTAGAAACGCCCCTGTCTTGACTGCAACACTAACAGACTCATGAACATTATCTTTTGTCAAAAACGTTGAAGTGTCCCTTTAACATTGTGACTTGCAGTGAACCAGGAGATGTGCTGATGGAGGGACTATCTCTGTTTGTTCATTGTTCTTCTGAAGCCAGCTGTAAAATGATGAAGTGTAGAGGCATGGTGGCGATATAAAATAAATATCCCTCTCTGTCATCACACAGACACACAGCCTGAGCCTTAAATAATGCAAGCAGGACAAAAAAACATTCACAAATTGCCCCCACAAGGTGTTGGCAGCACTGAGAGGTGCGAGTACCATCGCTCTGCTCGTTCTCCTCCGTACACACACACACACACACACACACACACACACACACACACACACACACACACACACACACACACACACACACACAGACACAGACACAGACACAGACACAGACACAGACACAGACACACAGACACACAGACACACAGACACACACAGACACAGACACAGACACAGACACACACACACACACACACACACACACACACACACACACAGCACTGCGAGGTGCGAGTACCATCGCTCTGCTCGTTCTCCTCCGTTCATAAACAATGTTTTATTGTTCCGAAAGCAGCCCCGCCCCCTCCCAACACACACACACACACACACACACACACACACACACACACACACACACACACACACACACACACACACACACACACACACACACACACACACACACACACAGTCAACTCAAGGTTACTGTATTGAATATTAATAAAACCTAGAGTCAATCCTCCGTGGTCAAACAGTGACACCTGCTGGTTGAATCCCTGACCTGCACAACGGTGAAGTACTGTAGTACATCAGTGGTTTTCAACCTTTTTGACTCCAGGGACCACCATTTATTCAGCATTTCAGCCACGGAGGACCACCATTTGATTACATTTTCACACCAAAGACCTAAAATTAAAGTCCACAATTCCAGGCTGTATTTTGCCAACAAAACAGTGTAAACTTCTTAATTTAGTGGTGCTAATTCACATGATGAATATTTTAACTCTTGAGAGTGTAAAAATGAAACCAAATGGACCCCCAAGGGTCTCAAGAGTTAAATTATATTTAAACATCTGAAATACTTCATTTTCAACAATCTACACACTTGTAGATACTTTTAAATTGAGTAGAATAATTGTTATTTTGAATATTTGGCTAGTTTAGCTATAGTCTCTCCTACATCATGAAAACTTGAAAATCCTTAGTTTTGGGTCCGAGAGAAAAAAAGTCAACAATGAATCATGGTCCTCCGTGGCTAAAATACAGAACAAATAGTGGGCTCTGTTATGAAAATGGTTGAAAACCCACTGACCTATAGCGATTCTGTTGTATTGACAATAATACCAGGACTGGCTGAATCCTTTGAAAATACACAACTAAAGTACAAATCCTGGTAAACGTATAATTTCACTAGTAGGTACAGTGTGATCCAACTACAGAATACATATCAGGGGTTGACACTAAGGTCTCCGAGGCACTTGCCCATCGGGCAAGTGCAAGTCAGGTTTTACTGACTGAATATAGGTTTTACTTACTGAATATATTGTAAAATTTCCATTTAGGTTTACTTCCTACTTGGGTGCTTTAAACCAGGGGTTTTCAACAGGTGGTCCGGGGACCACCAGTGGTCCCTGAGAGGGTTCCAGGTGGTCCCCAGCTAAGTTGGTTAACCAGATGTAACTCTTGAGAACGTAAAAATGAAACCAAATGGACCCTTGCGGGTCCATTTGGTTTCATTTTTACGCTCTCAAGAGTTAAAATTCATCATCTTAATTAGCCCATAGTGGTCACAGACCCAGTGGTCCCTGACCTCAGCAAAATGATAGTTTGGAACCAAATGAACCTGGGAGAGAGATAGGTAGAGATAGCTAGAAAGCAGGGAAAGACACAGAGGCAGAGTGCAATGACTGCCTTCAAGACCAATTTATAGTGCACTAAGTTGCACACTTGCCCGATCGGGCAACCAGGTAGCAGTCTTCACTTGCCCCACCATTTTTTTTTACTTGCCCCGGGCAAGCGGGCAAGAGTTAGTGTCAAGCCCTGCATATTGTCTCCAAAAACACTCTATACTTTACAGTGGCGTGATCTTGTTTGAGAACCCAGCTCTGATCTGTCAGTGATTCATCAGAAGACAAACCACTTTGCGTTGAGTGTTGTGATTATTATGTTAATGTGTGACGGCTGAGAGGAATTATCAGACCTGCTATGATCACGGTGAGTTACGACAGCACAAAACACGCAATGTGATCAACATAACGACATGCAAATGACTTCACTACACTACTGACATGGAGAGAGAGAGAGAGAGAGAGAGAGAGAGAGAGAGAGAGAGAGAGAGAGAGAGAGAGACAGAGAGAGACAGAGAGAGACAGAGAGAGACAGAGACAGAGAGAGAGAGAGACAGGGAGAGGGAGAGAGAGAGAGAGACAGGGAGAGGGAGAGGGAGAGAAAGAGAAGAAAGCAAAAGCAAAATATATGAGAGAGTGAGAGGATTGAGAGCAGAGACGAATCGACGAATCGAGAGACAAAACGACACTGTGTGTGCGTGCGTGTGCGTGTGTGTGTGTGTGTGTGTGTGTGTGTGTGTGTGTGTGTGTGTGTGTGTGTGTGTGTGTGTGTATGTGGGTGTGCGTGCGTGCGTGCGTGCGTGTGTGTGTGTGTGTAACACAGTCTATGTCAGATGACTGAATAAAGACTACAGATGACAGAACTCAACCATAGAACAACAATAAGGACAACGAGTGACGGCGAACGACAGTGACAACAACATCGGCGGTAGTGACAACATTCAGGCACCAGCCCAACAGGGGGCGACAGTGACAACAACATCGGCGGTAGTGACAACATTCAGGCAGCAGCCCACCAGGGGGCGACAGTGACAACAACATCGGCGGTAGTGACAACATTCAGGCAGCAGCCCAGCAGGGGGCGCTCTGCTGCTGCTGCTGCTGCAGCGGTTCTTACCAGCGTTGATACGGCGGAGGTGTACATGGGGGTGTGGCCTGAAGACATCAACACTGGCTGGAAGAGTCATAGATAACATAGAAACAATATGTGAGAAAAAGCAGCCATGGTAGGGAGGAAATACACTACAACAGGGGGTCCGGGGACCACCAGTGGTCCTTGAGAGGGTTCCAGGTGGTCCCCAGCTAAGTTGGTTAACCAGATGTAACTCTTGAGAACTCTCAAGAGTTAAAATATTCATCATGTGAATTAGTCCAAATCTACACAACTAGAAGATTAATGGTCATGGACAGAAGCAAAATAAATCTTTAGTTTTGGGGTCTGTGGGGATAAAATGTCCTCAAATGGTGGTCCGTGGCTCAAATGCTGAATAAAAGGTGGGCCCTGGGATGAAAAAGGTTAAAAATTACCCGGCATTACACTACAGCAGGGGTTTTCAACAGGTGGTCCGGGGACCACCACCAGTGGTCCCTGAGAGGATTTCAGGTGGCCCCCGTGCAGGCTAAATGATGGAAAGTTGGTTAACCAGATGTAACTCTTTGAGAACGAGATGTAACTCTTTGAGAGTGTAACCAAATTGCGGGTCCATTTGGTTTCATTTTCACGCTCTCAAGAGTTAAAATATTCATCATGTGAATTAGCCCAAGTCTACACAACTAGAGAATGTAGAAGATTAATGGTCATTTTGATCTGGATGTTTTGACTGTTTTGTTTTCTCCTGAAATCCAGCCTGGAATTGTGGACAAAAGCAAAATAAATCTTTAGGAGCGAGTGGCCGAGATTTGGGGTATTGGAATTTGGCCATAGAGCATTGCTCAAGGGCATGCCATTCATGTCCAAACAGAGACACAATGGGACATTACACTACCATAGTACTAGTCACATGCACACACACACATACACACACACACCCACCAACACACACATAGGCACGCATACACCGTCGCAACGGGACATTACACTATGATAGTTTTAGTCACACCAGTTACAACTCCTTCTTACCCCCCCCCCCCCCCCCCCCCCCCCCCCCGCGCGCGCCACACACACACACACACACACACACACACACACACACACACACACACACACACACACACACACACACACACACACACACACACACACACACACACACACACACACACACCCCCCACCCCTGCTGGTCACAACAAGGTGACTCTACTCTAACCTCTTCCATCCCACTGATCCTGATACTAGAATAGAATCACAACATATGGACCACCATGCATGTGTGATACTTTGCTCTAGCGCCGTCTCTGACATCATGAATAGGCCAAAAATGTAGGAGACTAAACTCAACATCAAATGGTGGTCCTCCGTGGCTAAAGTGCAGAATAAATAGTGGGCCTTGGTATGAGAAAAAGGTTGAAAACCACTGTGCTAGCCACTGTGCTATATATACAGGTCCTTTCCAAAAAATTAGAATATCAACGAAAAGTTGGTTTATTTCCACAATTCCATTCAAAATCCCGAACTTTCATTAATTATAGATCCAGTGCTCATATTGTAAATGATTTCAAGTATTTATTTGTTTATTTTTACACAATTTTGGCTTCCAGCTCATAAAACCCACCAAATCAGGATTTCAAAAAATTAGAATATTTTATGAGACAGCTAAAAAAAAATGTGTTTTAAACAAGAAATGTTGACTATCTGAAAAGTATATTAATTTATGCAGTTAATACTTGGTCTAGGCTACTTTAGAACAAATTATTTCATTAATGGGGCGGGGCATGGAGGTGATCAACCTGTGGCACTGTTGAGGTGTTATGGAAGCCCAGTTTTGCTTCAATAACAGCCATAAATGAATTTGTATTTTTCAGTCTTATGTCTCACACCTTCCTCTTGACAATACAACCCAGATTCTCTGTTGGGTTAAAGTCAGGACAGTTTGCAGGTCAGTTAAGTGCAGTAATACCATGGTCGGTACAGCAGCTACTAGTAGTTTTAGCTCTGTAGGCAGGTGCCAAATCGAGCTGGAAAGGAAAATTAGCATCTCCATGAAGCTTGTCAGCATACCGAAGCATAGGGTACTCTAAAAGATGGCTGTATTGCAACCACTCGTGAGTTTTCACTGTCAGTGGATTAACACCAGCCAATAACATGGCTTGGAGACTGGACATGGCAAAAATAACATGGCTTGGAGACTGGACATGGCAAAACACATGATTTAGGCCATGTTATTGGCTGAAAACTTCAACACAGCCATCTTTTTAGAGTACTTTGTGCTTCGGTATGTTGACAAGCTTGATGGGGATGCTAATTTTCCTTTCCAGCTCGATTTGGCACCTGCCCACAGAGCTAAAACTACTAGTAGCTGCTGTACTGACCATGGTATTACTGCGCTTAACTGACCTGCCAACTGTCCTGACCTTAACCCAACAGAGAATCTGGGTTGTATTGTCAAGAGGAAGGTGTGAGACATAAGACTGAAAAATACAAATTCATTTATGGCTGTTATTGAAGCAAAACTGGGCTTCCATAACACCTCAACAGTGCCACAGGTTGATCACCTCCATGCCCCGCCCCATTAATGAAATAATTTGTTCTAAAGTAGCCCAGACCAAGTATTAACTGCATACATTCATATACTTTTCAGATAGTCAACATTTCTTGTTTAAAACACATTTTTTTTAGTTGGTTCATAAAATATTCTAATTTTTTGAAATCCTGATTTGGTGGGTTTTATGAGCTGGAAGCCAAAATTGTGTAAAAATAAACAAATAAATACTTGAAATCATTTACAATATGAGCACTGGATCTATAATTAATGAAAGTTCGGAATTTTGAATGGAATTGTGGAAATAAACCAACTTTTCGTTGATATTCTAATTTTTTGGAAAGGACCTGTATATATATATATATATATATATATATATATATATATATATATATATATATATATATATATATATATATATATATATATATATATATATATATATATATATATATATACACACACACACACACACACACACACACACACACACACACACACTGTACACACAGTCCATGCGCTTTGCATTGCTCAGCCTGGTCTCGCGCTCGTGGCTTCGTTATACCTCAGAACGAGCGAATGAACATAGTACAACAGTACATATACCGTAATGTCCCCAATATAAGCCAGCTCTGATTATAAGACAACCCCCATTTCCCAAGACTCATTTGTATGGGGGCTCCCCTAGGGGGCTCCCCTAGGGCCCCCCCCCCATGCTGTGCACTGTGCAGGCCAGGTGTTTCAGGTTAGCACATCTGGTTAGGATGCCTCTGAAGTGTCTCCCTAGGGAGGTCCTCGATGCAGACCAAGTGCCAGATTTACCAGATTTACAGTTACATAGAGTACATTCCTGCTTATATTTGGTTCATGATGACTGCTTTTTGCATTGATATGAAACTGGCAATGTTTTTTTTCTTATGTTCATTCTTATTCTAAATCATTCTGGATTAAGATTGACTGCTATAAATTGTAAATTGCAAATTTGCTCTGTAGAGGGAAGTCTAGAGCTCTCTGGTGGAGCTGTCACCCCCGTGACCCCACTACGGATAAACGGATAAGGATGCTGAGCGGTCATTCTCTGCGGGTGAACATGACACCCATCCGGGGGTCCCTGGAGCAAAGAGCGCCGTCCGCGGCCACGCTGGATTGATTTCATGACATCATGATGTCATTACAACACCATGATATGACAGATACTGGAGACACTCTTTCACACGCACGCGCGCACGCACGCACGCACGCACGCACGCACACACGCACACACGCACACACGCACACACGCACACACGCACACACGCACACACGCACACACGCACACACACACACACACACACTATCGGGAAACCAAATGGACAATGACATCATCATGATTATAGTAACCCTACTAGAGACTCGAGCAGGGGTTTTCAACAGGTGGTCCGGGGACCACCAGTGGTCCCTGAGGCGATTCCAGGTGGTCCCCAGGCTAAATGATGGAAAGTTGGTTAAGCAGATGTAACTCTTTGAGAGCGTAAACATGGTTCCAAATGGAGATATTCGATATTCAATATTTTTTATAGACCAAACGATATTAATCGGTATTGATTTCCAATATCGCGATAAACGGTAATACCGGTATATTGCCCAAGACTAGTCCACATGCATGTCACGTGACGTAACAGCAAGATGGGAAAGGAAGTGACGTAGCAGTTGACGTAACGTCAACCCTAGCCTACTTGTACGTGAGCGGAGCGAGCTAATATGATGACATCACCTAAACCGGCCAATCGGGTGTGGCGTGGACCATGCACGGACGGACGGACAAAACATACTCTCATACTCATAGTATGAGAGTTGGCAAAAATAGTATGGTGTGGAATATCCCTTTAAAAAGGGCAACTTTAGTGTGTACAACCACTGTGTTTGTAAACAGATCTGTTTAAAAACACTGTTTAAAAACACAACCTCTCTCAACAACAAAGTTCTGGACCATCTGCAGGGAAACAGCTGCAGCATCAAGGTAGAAGCCACATAGAGGGAAAAGGCAAAACAATACAGCTATGTATCTGTTTTGATTTTTGGCTAAAAAAATGCCTATATTACCTTTAAGTAAACCACAGTGGTTCCTAAACATACATGCATACTCCCACCCAGATGATCAACAAACGCACCTCATTACATCATCAGCAAGTCCCTGATTGGCTGCCAGACAACACCTTACGAACAACATGCGCAGCTGATAAAAATACTCGCACACACACTGCTAATTGACGACACTAAATTTGACAAAAACTTTACAGCATAAAACACAGTCAGTTTCCCTTCAATGCTTCCATAGCGAGAATGTAGAAGGCCTATCTGTCTGTCTGTCTGTCTGTCTGTCTGTCTGTCCGTCTGTCTGTCTGTCTGTCACGCCCATTTTATGCCCATATTTTGAGATCTCTGATGTCACAAGGCCGATTGTAGTAGGCCTATCTGTCTGTCTGTCACGCCCATTGCATAACCATATTTGGAGATCTCTGATGTCACAAAGCCCTGATGTCACTGTCTACGTCATAAATATACACAATATATATCTATATTGTAGGCTGGTCACAAAGTTCCAGTTTGACTGTAGAGAGCGGACGTTGTAGACATTGTGTTGTTGTTATTATTAATCAGTCAGTAGCAAAGGCAAGCGCTAAGAAGTCCCGCAATGTCGTTGAAACCCAAGGAGGTGAACTTCGAGGAGAAATGGGCTGTCCTGAAGCCAACGCTCCAAGCAGTTCTCCAGCTCCAGCCCGTGCCCAGAGACAGATGGAACGCCAACCTGACTGACATTTATTACCTGTGCGTCGCCAACTCTCAGGTCAGCCTGGGTGAAAGGTTGTACCACTCCGTCAAGGAGCTCCTGCAGGACCACACCAAGAAGCTCTGCTTCCAGACCAAGAACTCGGACAAGATCCTGGAGACGTACAACCGCTTCTGGGCCGAGTACCGCTCCGGCACGCAGTTCATACACAGCCTGTTGAACTACCTGAACAACTACCGCAACCACATGTACTTCGCCAAGAAAAACGAGGACGGCGAGGAACTGAACGACTGCGGTGAGCCGCTCCCCGAGATCAAAGAGCTGGCCATCGACATCTGGATGGAGGTGATGCTGGAGCCGCTCCTGAACAAGCTGATCCCCATGCTGTTCAACGAGATCCAGAACGAGCAGGCGGAAATCCGCGGCATCATCGACTCCTTCATCTCCGTCGGGAGCTACAAGAAGAGCCCGATGAAGTTTTACGAGGAGAACTTCGAGAAGAGGTTCCTCCTCAAAATGGGGGAGCACTACAAACAGGAGGCCTCCAAGCTGATGATGGAATACGACTGCTCGCAGTACATGGAGCGGGTCGTGGAGCGGCGGAAAGACGAAGTGGTGCGCCTCCAGAAGTACCTCATCCAGAGCACCTACGACAAAGTCATCTGCGCCTTCCAGCGCGAAATGGTGATCGAGAAGCTGCAGTTTGTCCTTTCGGATTGTCAGACCTTCTTCCAGCGAGAGAGCACAAAGGACATGTCCAACATGTACGGCCTGGTGAAGGACGTGAAAGACGGTTTGGCCCACATGACCCAGACGCTGCAGGAGCACATCGTGGAGCAGGGAAGACGAGCCACCAGCAACCTCTCGCAGGAGAACATGCCGACCCAGTTCGTCGAGTCCGTGCTGGAGGTCCACACAAAGTTCTCCGGTCTCATCAAGGAGGTTCTGTGCGCGGAGCCGACGTTCCTGAGCGCCCTGGACAGGGCCTTGACGACCGTGGCGAACAGCAAGGAGTCGTCCAACCTCTGCAAAGCCCCCGAGCTGCTAGCCAGGTACTCCGACAATCTGCTGAAGAAGTGCGTAAAGGGGAGGTCGGAGAGCGAGGTGGAGGAAAAACTGAACGGCTTAATCACCGTCTTCAAGTACATCGACGACAAGGACCTCTTCGAGAAGTTCTACTCCAGGCTGCTGTCCAAGCGCCTGCTGTTTGACCAGTCGCTGTCGCTGGACACGGAAGAGTCCATGATCACCAAGCTGAAACAAGCGTGCGGCTACGAGTTCACCAGCAAGCTTCACCGGATGTACACGGACATGTCCGTGAGCGGCGACCTCAACAGCAAGTTCGAGAGCAGCAAAGAGCACGCGGATCTGGGCGTCAACTTCCACATCTACGTGATACAGGCGGGAGCCTGGCCGCACACCCACAGCGTCTCCGCCTTCGCCGTCCCGCAGGAACTGGAGAGGAGCGTGCAGATGTTTGAGAAGTTCTACGGCAGTAGCTTCAGCGGCAGAAAGTTGACCTGGCTGCACAGCCTCTGCACCGGCGAGGTCAAGATGAACTACCTGTCCAAGCCTTACGTGGCCATGGTCTCCACGTTCCAGATGGCTGTGCTCCTGGCCTTCAACAACAACGCTCAGACGGTCACCTTCAAGGAGCTGCAGGACAGCACGCAGATGAACGAGCGCGAGCTGCAGAGGACCGTCAGGTCCCTGTTGGACTACAAGATCCTCAGCCAAACGTCGCCGGGCGAAAGCCTCGAGGCGGAGTCCGCGCTCACGCTCAACAGGGGCTTCACCAGCAAGAGGATGAAGTTCAAGATCACGACGGGCATCCAGAGGGACACGCCGCAGGAGATCGAGCAGACGAGGAGCACGGTGGACGAGGACCGCAAGTGCTTCCTGCAAGCCGCCATCGTGAGAATCATGAAGGCGCGCAAGGTCCTGCGACACAACAACCTCATCCAGGAGGTCATCGGCCAGTCCAGGGCCAGGTTCAACCCCAGCGTCGCCATGATCAAGAAGTGCATCGAGATTCTCATCGACAAGGAATACCTCGAGCGCAGCCAGAGCTCCTCCGATGAGTACAACTACATGGCGTGAGAACGAGGGGCCGGGCGCACCCGCCGACATCCTCACCAGACATTCTCATTCACAAGAACCTGACCGACGAAAAAGCTAGGCGTGTGCCAAATTTGGCTCCCAATTACACTATTCTACTACTCCTGTTATTGTGATGCCCAAAATACCCTCTAAAGGGCCTGATTGCTCTTCCAAACATGAATAATTTCAGTTGGCCGACCTTTTATAGCAAGGCAAATACAGAAAGATTGCCAAGCGATGTTTAGAAAGCTACAACAGATCCAGCTCATGCGCTTGGCCCCCCATTGCACCCTAAAAAACAGTGCCTGCATTGTGCATGATGGCCGATGGCTGGTCACAGCCTCATGTCTGGCCATAGTTTGTATTCCACACCTTTCTGCTCAAATTTGTCCCAAGATGAATACAAATAAAATAAAACTAGATCAGCACAGTGAGCAGACTGCAAGTACTCAGGCAACTCCAGGAAATAATACTCACAACAATACTATATATATATATATTAAAAAATCTCTTAATTATGTCATCACTTAAAGCAGCCAATCAGAGTACATCGAAGGATGGTCACCCGTTCCACCTCACGCCAGTAAAAAATTGAAGATAAATCCCTTGAAACCCAAAACATGTTTGATGCCATTTTTTACCCCCAAGGTTGTTTAAAAATGGCTACTTTCACCTAGGTGGAGCTGATTTTACATTCTAATTGAGGCATGGATGGCTCAATAGCTTGATGTATTGTGTATTTGTATGTATTGTGTATTTTTTTTATTACTATTTCTGTATTTGCCTGGTTATAAAAGGTTGGCCAACTGAAATTATTTATGACCCAATAGGAATACAACCTTTTTGCATCTCATGTTAGATGGCCAATCAGACCATTCACAATGGTAGAATAGTGTAATTGGGAGTGCCAAAATTGGCACACGCCTACCTTTATATTAACCATTAATGCTAACTTCAAATTGACTATTTCAACTTTATACACAGCATCTGATAAAGATTTGATTTTTTTTCCCCCATCACTACAAAATATTTCCAAAAGAGGTTTTAATAAAGAAGTGCTGTCATAAGGTGGCGCAATAACCAACCTACACGAGCAAAATGGAAAATGTCAAAACGCACAAATAATCAAATACAAATCTAACTATATGGGAAACGTACGTGAGCGGAGCGAACAAGTAGGCCATGGCCTACTTGTACATGAGCAGAGCGAGAGCAAGATGATGACATCTGCGACCTGGACTATGGACGGACAGACGGACAGGGGGTAAAACATACTCTCCACTAGGGGTGGGACGGTTCACTTATCCCACGGTTCGGTTTGTACCTCGGTATGGGAGCCACGGTTTCGGTATGTTTCGCTTTTTAAAAATAAAATTTTAAAAATGTTCTTTTATTTCGCTTATTATAAAAAATAAATCAAGATTTTCAAAACATTAAACAACCTCGTATTATAAACTTAAATGTTAAGGTATTAGACTAAAAATAATCCAAATTCAGACATATTCCAGTAGGCCTGTCTTCTTCCTTTTCATTATTTACAGAAGAAAAAATGTATGTTGCTATTTGTGCCTCATTATTAGGCTATTTTCAAGGGAAATATAAAATACCTAGATTACTGCACGTTTCAGATACTCACTGCAAGTATATCAGGCAGGTAGCATGCAGAAGCATTGTAGACAGACGACAAAGTCAAATTAGTTTAGGCCTAGTTTACAATATTTGCTTTATTAATAAGGATATTATTACCCATACTTGGATAAAGGAAATGCGTCTGTCTAGACAGATAACCTATACAATTTTGCGCCTGAGCCTTTTACAGCCAAGTGCATGGGAACATTCATTTTGTCCATGTTATTATCCTGCACTCAGCAACCTGCCATCGGGCTGCGCTAAACTTTGCTTCAATATGTAGCATTGTATCTCCGTGTATGTATTTATAGTTTTAATTTAACGGATGGCACGGCATTCTGGCCATACGCTGGCTGTGGGCTGCAATGTTAATTCACCCGTCTTATCGACACAATTCACGGTAGTAGATACACTTGTTGAAGGAGGAGGATGACGCCGGCACAATGTACTCTACGGGAAGGAAGCAAGACGGACACTTTACAATATGTCCAGAATCCAGACCGAGGGTATAGGCCTGGGAAATGACCGTGCGTTCAAACTGGAAGACAGTTGTTTGTTTTCCAGAGTCGCTTTTCACTCGCCCGTGCGAGGTGGGCTGCAGCGAGTTGAGCAGCAGAGCAGCAGCCCAGCTGACTGGTGCTGCACACCGCCTGACCATCGAGCCGTCTTCCCCTTCATTGCGACGCGCAGTGGATATAATACTCACTAAAAGGTAGCGAGGAAGCGTTCCGACCCTGTACTGGGTCCGTACATTTTGTGGTCTCGAATCACTGTAAATAACCGATCCACAAGCTCGCCTCGCTTAAATAGCCGATCCACAAGCTTGCGTCGCATGTGTTTCCAAAGTATGTGTGTTGGAGACCACCCGGAACTCCCCCAAACGCCGTGGTGTGTGTGTGAGTGTGCGAGTGCGCGCGCAGTAGCATTCGCTGTTCATTGATTGCAGCCGTGTGGTGCTACGCTATGCAGTACGACGGCGTGTGACAGAGTGCCACTACACTGCGCCGTACGGCGGTGTGTGACCGCATCTGAATGAATGCGAACCGAAGTATTGCGGTTCATTAGCGCGTATTGAACCGTGGACCCCGTACCGAACGATTCGTTTTTTTTCGGTGAACCGTCCCATCCTTATTCTCCACCAAACTGGTGGAGACAACAACTTAACTTTCTCAGTGGGTAATTGTGTAACGTAACGGTATTCATGATCAGATTCTAGTTCGTCATGCTAGATTCTAGTTCATCTCAGTAGATTGTAGTTTCTGAAGTTAGATTCCAGTTTCTGACACTAGATTCTAGTCCCCGACAGTAAATTCTAGTTTGTGACACTAAATTCTAGTCCCTGGCATGATATTCAAGTTTTTCCGGAAAAATCTCTTTCTGTGTCAGTGATGCTTAACATATTTTATAGGAAAGACCCCCAGAAATATCTATTATTTGGCTGCAGAACCTCATCTAAAAACATGTTGTTCTAGGGGATCCCCCAGAAGCAAAGATTTGAGTTAAAATGTTTGCTTCCGAAATGATGTATTCAAAGATTTGCACAACATTTTCACAATTTTTCAAAAATAGCAGAACTACAAGCTCATATCGCGCCACCAAGTGGCGCGATATTGGTGTTTTAGCTGTTTTTCAACAGCTAAAACACCAAAACGCGTTCAGTACACAAGGGTTAATGATGGTTGCTAGTAGTCCAGTCTAGTCATCAGGGTTTCAAGGAAGCAGAAAGACCCCTTCCAAACCGATCCATCCATAGTACACCACCCACTACTCAAAGAATGACATACATCACCACACTCACTTTCCACGGCATCAATGGCCGCGAGTTGTTCATCGTTTTCCACTTTCTGGACCTTCTCTCTTACAGGGAAGATGGCAGCAGGGCCAGCATTGGGTTTTGTACCGAAAATACAAGCTGGAACAAGCCGGAAGTCGTGCATTGACTTGACACCCATTCCAAAAAGCAGGTTGTGACGTCACAGCTTGGCTGAAACCACGGGTGTGGGGACACCTTCCGGGTCCCTACAGACCTTGCTTTGGTACAGTCCTTGTTTTTGGCAACATGTGACGTCACCTGCTCCTTATTCGAATGTGGGTCAATGCAACACTTCCGGCGTGTTCCAGTTTGTATTTTGGGCACCGGCAGGCTTTTTCTGCAAGCTAGCCACTGCTGAAAATGCAGACCGTCACTGACACCCATTCAAAAAAGGAGGAGGGTGACGTCACAGGAGCCAGTGCACAAGACAAATGTACGGGCACCCTCAGTCTTGCACGTAAACTGAACCATAACCTCCTGGGGGGAATCCTTGTTTTCCTAACTAATAAATTGACATATAGTATCTGGAGAATCAGCGCTGTCTAGTTTCCACAACTCTATAGTACCTTATGTCACAGTTTTTTGTCCTGCAACCGGGTACACGAGTATACACAAAGAACAAAAACATGATGATATCAGCAATGTCCACTGCCGAGATTACCATAAATCCATTACCAAACATCCATAATAAACAAAGGAAGCATCTGATCTTTCCATGATAACAGACGGCCTATTATTATTACTACTCCCAGGTATTTGCACGGACGTACCTCTTCATATTTTTCATCTCTTGGTCGAAGGTCTTGTCCAGCTGGGACATGGCCGTCTTCACTCTGCCCGCGTGTGAAGACTGATGGACCCTGACCTTCGCCCAGTCCTTGCTGGGTCTCCACTCGGAGCTGTGGAGCTCTTCGGTGAACGAGTTCCGTTTCAGCTCAGAGATTCTGATCTCCAACTGAATGATTTCCTGCTGCAGCTCTTTGGTCAAATCTCCAGCCTGTTTCTCTGTGGTTTTCTGCGTCTCCTCGATGCCGTCGATGAGCTCGGCCTGGCTCCTCTCCACACAGCTGATCACGGCCGTGAACACCTTCCCGCTGTTCAATATGACCGTATCGGCGTCCTTCCGGCCCAGCTCCACCGAGTGTTTGAACTCCTGGATCTTCTCTTGCCTCTCGTGGATCATCTGCTGAAGCTCAGCCTCCGTCTTGGCCTCGTATTCTTCCTTGATCTTGTGACACCTGAACTGCTCCACCATCTCGGAAATAAAAGAGTTGACCGAGAGTTGCGGCCTCCTTCGGAAGAACTTTGCGCACAGTGGACACCGGCACACTTCGCTGGCGTCCCAGCACTGGGTGATGCAGGCTTTGCAGTAGTTGTGTCCGCACGGCGTGGCCACCGGATCCGTGAACATGTCCATACAGATGGAGCACAGGAACTGATCTTCGGAGACGGAAATGTTGGCGGACGCCATTCCTACGCGACTGACAGGTGGCGGACACGTATTGTGAGTGACTAAATTCGCTAGGTTTCTCCGGTGTTTATTCCGCATTACAACAGACTAAACGGCTCTGGTTACAACAGCAGATCAACCAGCTCTAACGAAGGTTTTGTCTGCGATTCAACAACACATCTCATTTCATTCCGTAGCAGCTGTATCTCTCCTACTCCGTGACAAACAGCTTTTAATCGCGGCAGAGTTGAATCTCATGTCATCAAACATGATGTCATGAGGAGTTTTAGCAAAATCTCATCTGAATCTTCTAAATGTCATTAACATGGTGGTCGGTCGTTCCACGAGGTACTCCGATTGGCCGGTTTAGAAGATGATGTAATGGTGACTGTTGTAGCCAATTTGATGATTGAATAATTGATTGATTTATTAATTGACAATCTGGGGATGGGTGAGGCCAGGCCTAAACAGGCAAAGCCTATTTTGGTATGTCACACCCTGTGACATACCATACCTGTGAGGGAAGCCACACAGTGTTTCAAGCGTGTGTTTGTGTACTGTAGTGTTTGTTTGTTATTTTGAGTTCTATTCGGTTTATTTGTCAACACCAGTTTTGTTTAAGTTACAGCCAAAACATCCGGTTTTTGTTTTGCACTTACCATCCTGCAACATCAAAATAAACCTGTTAAATGCACTCAAATGAGTTGGAAAGACCTTCATATTCCTTTTCCCTCACTGGCATCTTTTAGTTTTTTCGGTTGCCTTTGCAGTGAATTATAACTAATGTCGAAAGTATTAGCTCAATGCTAAGTTCAATGCCCAAGTTTGTACTCTACTTTCTGAATGTGGTTAGTTGTTTGCTGTTACTTTGCTTAACTGCGGTGGACAAAAACAAGGATTTTGTAACTTCTATTTCGCTAAATGAACATTTTGAGTTGGGTGGCAGTTAGGTGAAAATGATTCAATGCAAACTAAGGCTTCTTTTTTTCTGAGAGTCCTTTTCTGAGAGTCCTTTTTTCTGAGAGTCTGAGAGACCAAATGGACCCGCTAGGGTCCATTTGGTTCACATTTGTACACTCTCAGGAAAAAAATAAAATGGGTGGAATTCCCCTTTTAATGGGAGGTGTTGCCTGTTGCCATGTGTCTCATCATGTTGCCTGTTGCCATGTGTCTCATCATGTTGCCTGTTGCCATGTGTCTCATCATGTTGCCTGTTGCCATGTGTCTCATCATGTTGCCTGTTGCCATGTGTCTCATCATGTTGCCTGTTGCCATGTGTCTCATCATGTTGCCTCGTTGATGTTGACATTGCTAGTTGATATTGATCAAAATATTGCTAGTGTATCAGGGCCTATAGAGTCGATGCATTTACCTCTACTTCTGGGTGCCTGCCTGTCGCAGTGCCCGCCGGCCTCATCTCTCTCTCTCTCCCTCCCCCTCCCTCTCTCTCTCTCTCTCTCTCTCTCTCTCTCTCTGACATTGTCCCCATAGAGCTCCACATAAAAGCACTCTATAAATGCACCATTTACCATTATGAGCGCAGGGTGCCAACGGGGCAACGCTCTCTGTATTTACAGTTCTTCATGCAGCGGGTTGTTAAAGGGCCTGTCAGTGTTGCCAACTTGGCGCATTTGTCGTTGTATTTCGCTTTTTTTTTTCCAGACTCACCAATAGCGCCAAAATTAGTGGAAAAACTCCTGGCGGAAAATCTAGTGATTTTTTTTTGCTGGCGAGTTGGGGTGAATTTGGTTGACAGGCGCCAGAGATAAAACCCTCGTTTTTCACCATTTTCTCCTCCTATGATAGAGTCCTCCTTCCTTCCTAGAAAGGACCATTAGTAACCAAATGGACCCTTATAGATCTGGAGCTATAACTTTAACGCTCTCAAGAGTCAAATGATACTTAAGCGTCTGAATTACCTAATCTTCAAGAATCTACACATTTAGAAGAACTGTTATTTTGACCAACGTTTTGGACAAATCTCTCAGACAAATTAGTCCGAGAGACTAAACTCGACATCAAATGTTGGTCCTCTGTGGATAAAATGCAGAATAAATAGTGGGCCCGGGTATGCCAATGGTTGAAAACCCACTGCTCTAGTGCATTCTAGTGCATGTTAGAAGTGCTACTATAGTGTATTTTGGATCTTGGCAGTTGGCAACACATCAAACCACAGATTGAGCCTCAATTGTTCTGGCAAAACAATCAATTACCCATCAATGCTTTAAAGATAATAGAACCAACTTCAGTGTGTCCAAACACTGTGTTTGTAAACAGATTTGTTTATAAACAGAATCTAACTCCACCTCACCTCCACTCTATTGGCTCATTATCAATCTACTGGAAACTGCGTGCTGGCTAAAACGCTGCCCTCACACATTAGCCACGCCTGCCCTGAGCCCGACCAATGTTTTTGTTTTCATGTTTTGTTGACGACAACAACAAAGTTCTGGACCGTCTGCAGGACGAAGCAAGTGTCTGTCTGCAGGGAAACAGCTGCAGCATCAAAGTAGAAGCAACGTAGAGGTGGAAAAAGGGCAAAAATATAGCTATATATCGGTTTTTATTTTGGGCTAAAAAGTTGCCTGTGTTACCTTTAAGCCAGGGGTTTTCAACAGGTGGTCCGGGGACCACCAGTGGTCCCTGAGATGGTTCCAGGTGGTCCCCAGCTAAGCTGGATAACCAGATGTATCTCTTGAGAGTGTAAAAATGAAACCAAATGGACCCTTGCGGGTCCATTTGGTTTCATTTTTACACTCTCAAGAGTTAAAATATTCATCATCTGAATTAGCACCACTTAATTCTACACTGTTTTGTTTGCAAAATAAATCCAGCCTGGAATTGTGGACAAAGCCAAAATAATTCTTTAGTTTTAGGTCTTTTGGGGCGAAAATGTAATCAAATGGTGGTCCGTAGCTCAAATTCGAAAGAAATGGTGGTCCCTGGAGTCAAAAAGGTTGAAAACCCCTGCTTTAAGCCAAGGACCACTCAGGCCGCTCAGAGATTCACAGAACCAACACCGCTGAATGGTGTGAAATACAACACTTTAATACTCTCCGCCCCTCTCTTCAAGACATCATGGGGGAATGACATCTAATTTCAGCGTTTTCGCGTCAGCGCACTACCAGGGGCGGATGTAACATTTCCCAATTGGCGGGGGGGGGGGGGGGGGGGGGGTTGGGGGGGGCAGAATAAAATGGTAAGGGGGAAGCTTGGGGCGATGAAGCCGCCCCCATACCATTTTCAGTAGTGTTTCAAATACTTTTAAAAGGACCCCTGACTAAGATAAACATCGCTTAAAAACATTATACTTTCCCTATATAACTAAAATAAACATATAAAAACACCAATGACATCTTATTTCTTTCATAAATAGAGAATATTTCACTCAACAGGAACTGCTCCTGTCGCAGGTTGATGATGTCACATGTGATCTAGTCTATGGAATAGATGGATGAACATGCTCACGTGACATCATCATCCTGCGACAGGAGCATCTCCTATTGATTGAAAGATTCTCTATTTATGAAAGAAATAAAGTATTGAAGGTGTTTTTATCTGCATGTTTTAGTTATAGAAGGCAAGTATAGTGTTATAAGGCATATTTGTCTTATTAGTCAGGGATCCTTTTAAATATAAGCACTGAAATAAGCACTGATATTTTGCATGTCATCATGTTTGGTGGGGCAGACTGGGCATTTAGGGGGGCATTGCCCCCCCCATGCCTATGCCTAGATCCGCCCCTGCCGATCACAGCGGTTCAGTCCTGCAGAGCGACATGTTGAACAAAACCAATTTACAGGAGGAATTCACCAGAGGACACTTCTACAGCGGGGTAGAGATGGATGAATAGGAGCTACTGTATACAAGAGTCCCTTTAGCTCAGGGCTGCCCAAAAGGTAGATCATGATCTACCAGTAGATCACGACAGTCCCCATACAGCTGATCTGTAACTCTTGAGAGCGGTAAAGTGAAACCAAATGGACCCGTAAGGGTCCATTTGGTTTTGTTTTAGCCCCCCACCACACGGATAAAACGGACTTTTCGGCCAGAACGCGATCGTTTTTCACTGAAGGAAAACTATTTCCTATGGAACTTTTCTATTGGCAATATCGGTAGAGGGCGCAAATCCTGGTTGTTTTTCCGGTGAAAAACGATCGCATTCTGGCCAAAAAGTCCATTTTATCCGTGTGGTGGGGGGCTCAGAGTGCTACCACTAAGGTAAGTAGGCTTTCTAATGACACAAGACGTGTTTATTTTGGTGAGTAGGTAAAACGTTCTTTATATATCCACTAGAGAAGAGAGGCTGGTCGGGTGCAGTAATGGCCGAATGCACGGAGACCAACAGAGCTCCAATGCAGGTCAGACTCAGAAGCAGTGGAGCTCTGGACCAGAGCTAGGTTTTCCTCTGAAAGTGTAATAAAACCCTGGTCATTAAGTCATTATTGCAGGTTCACAAACTTAAAAGCACCGTCTCCAAAATGACATGCAAATCACCCAGGTGTACTGTATGCTTATGAGTCGGGTGTGAAGGTGATCTCAGAGCCGGCATATCCTAATTAACATATTGTGTCCTGATCAGATTCTAGTCCCCCACGGTAGATTCTAGTTCCTCTCAGTAGTAGTTTCTGAAGTTAGATTCCAGTTTCTGACA
Source organism: Benthosema pterotum (assembly GCA_039105355.1). Classification (NCBI taxonomy): domain Eukaryota; kingdom Metazoa; phylum Chordata; class Actinopteri; order Myctophiformes; family Myctophidae; genus Benthosema; species Benthosema pterotum. The sequence goes on along the minus strand of CM076975.1, from coordinate 51,896,355 downwards.
CTAGATTCTAGTTCCCGACACTAGATTCTAGTCCATGACACTAAACTCTAGTTTGTGACACTAAATTCTAGTCCCTGGCGCGAGATTCTAGTTTTTCTGGAAAAATCTCTTTCTGTGTCAGTGATGCTTGACATATTTCATAGGAAGGACCCCCAGAAATATCTATTATTTAGCTGCAGAACCTCATCTAAAAACATGTTGTTCTAGGGGATCCCCCAGAAGCAAAGATTTGAGTTAAAATGTTTGCTTCCGAAATAATGTATTGAAAGATTTGCACTACATTTTCACTTACATTTTTCAAAAATATCAGAACTACAAGCTCATATCGCGCCACTCGGTGGCGCGATATGAGCTTGTAGATCTGATATTTTTCCAACAGCTAAAACACCAAAACGCGTTCAGTCCACAAAGGGTTAATGTGTGCATTAATATTCATATATGCAGTTTCTGTAGAATTAACACCCGCCATGATGAAAGACTTCATTTCTAAGAGCCAACAGCTGAACTCAAACTACGACAAAGGGCAGGAGGGCTGAAGTTTTTCTTTAACGACATTTGGGCGGGAACGCGCCGCTCTAAGAGTTATTAGCATTGTCAGCATTACTTAGCATCAGCAATACTTGACATTATTAGCATCGTTAACAATAATTATCGTTAGCATTTCTTAGTATTAGCATTATTAACAATACTTAGCACATGCCTTTCTAAGAGTTATTAGCGTTGTTAGCATTACTCAGCATTATCATCATTACTTAGCATTAGCAATAGTTGCCATTATTGGCATCGTTAACAATAATTATCATTAGCATTTCTTAGTATTAGCATTGTTAACAATACTTAGCATTACTTAGCATTATTAGCATTATTAACGATGCTTAGCATTAGCATCACTTAGCATTATTAGCGTTATTTACATTGCATGAATAGCATTAATTTGCATTATTAGCAGTATTACCAATCGGCCAGCATTATCATCATTATTTAGCATTCCTTTAGCTATTGAAAAATATCAGACCTACAAGCTCATAGCGTGCCACTCTGTGGCACGCTATGAGCTTGTAGGTCTGATATTTTTGAAAAATGGTAAAAATGTGGCGCTAATCTTGGAATTCATTTTTTCTCCAAGTCAAAATGGGTTAAAAATAAATAAATAAACCCAGAACATAAAGAAAGGAGTGTTTCTTTCTCCCTTGCTGTCAGGGAGTGTTGTTTCTCTGCCTGGATGAGTGTGATTAGACCACGCTGTTGAACCTCATTAATATGCATTTCCAGACTAATTGTCTTCTCTTCTGGCCCTGGTTCACACTGAGACTGACTGGCTGACACAACACACTATAAAAAAACACAACAACTACCACAACAACTCAAACTAAGTTCTTGACAACAACTGGCCAGGTACACTCAAATATAGAGGCACTACACTTTACGATACATACAGTACAAAGCTGCAGCTATCCTCACTTAACCTGTTTAAAAACAGACCCTATTTAATTACCTAACTTGGCTACTATCTTTGTTTTTTAAACAGGTATTCACTGGTATTTACTTTTATTTCTAGTATTTTGTTACAAGGAAATTGTCAATCAAAAGCTGTTAATAATAAATAATAATAATAATGGATTGCATTTTTATAGCGCTTTTCCAAGTGCTCAAAGCGCTTTACAATGGTCCATTCATTCATACATTGGGAAGTAGAGCGGCGAACAGTCAACGCTCAGCGTCCTAAACTTCACACATTCACACACCAATGGTGGCAACAAGCTGAACACTGACCAACTCATTGGAGGCAATTTGGGGTTCAGTGTCTTGCCCAAGGACACTTCGACATGTAGACAGGAGGAGCCGGGATTCGAACCGCCGACCCACGGGTCATTGGACGACCTGCTCTACCTCCTGAGCCACAGCCGCCCCAAATATGTTCTAATCATCCTTTTGTAATTTTTAATCATGTTGTTCCAGCATCTCTTTTCATATCATGCTGTAAACAATCATGTTCTGTGTTTTTGCTTTCTTACTGCACGTCTCTAACTCATAGGCCTATATCGCAATCTATTTTTTCTTTCCCGCATGTCTATTAATTTGTATTAATTATTGTGGCGATTGTGTTACTTACTAGTATATCGCAGTCATGTTATTAATTATGTATGCCTCAATCATGTAGCTATTTTGTACTCACACTTAAATCATGTAATATATTACATACTACAATATTACTTTCCCATGCCCCTCCCCCCCCCCCCACAAAGGAATAGAGATGTACAACACAATCTGTTCAGTGACAACTGTGATACTTGGAGTGCAGGTCATGTGTGCAGAATGAATCTACAAACTACTGCACATCTCTGTTATCAGTTGATAGCATGTACATGAGTCATTCCACGGAAACGGTATCATTTGGCCTTTTTTTTCCCGAAATTTTGACCGAAAGGTTTCACTTTTCTGAATAGCCCACAATATTAAGGACATCTTCAGCTGTAAGAAAAACATAATTTCCCATCTCAGGCATTCAATTTATTTTTTTATATATCTTTTAACATGTTAATTGATAACGGAGTTGAGCCAATTAAGTTCATAACGGAGTTGTGATTTTTGTACTAAAGATAGTCACTACTCTAACTGAGTTGAGTAAGAAGAGAAGACTTGGCATGCCTGAGGTTACAGAATCAGATATATTGTTGGAATAACAAACAGAATCTTTATAACGAATTGTTTTATATCATTATTTCATGTAACAGAGTTGAGCTGTTTATGATTTACGACCACATGTGAGAGTACAAAATGCCTCTAAAATGGTGTAAAATGAGGTTTTAAATTGCCACTTTCTGTAGCATGATGGTCAGAAGAGTTGTAGAATACTACTTCCTATTGTTGATGTCACTAAAGGGCCAGTTAATTGTTGTTATAGAGGGAAGAATGACTTGTGTAACGGAGTTGAGTGCAACTGAGGGACACAGCTATATAAAGTCATTTAAATGATTAATCATCTATTTATTCAAAAACTAAACATGTCCAGCAATAAAGTACAGATAGATAGATATGCTCATGTCATAATTTTTGGATTTTTGTTGATGTTTAATAGTCATATGTCAAGTCCACTTTCATCGATGGCCACTGGGGACATGGAAAAATGGACAAAATAGGGGGTGTCTACTGAAAGAAAACAAGATAATTTCTGATATGAAGCTAAAATCCATGTAATGTTTACACAATATTAAAGGGAACATTTCAATTGATTAAAAAATCTTTTAAAAAATATTTTTCAGTGACTCCATCAATAAAATACAGCTAAAACGGTCAGAGGGACTGCAAATGGTACCGTTTCAGTTGATAGCATGTACATCTGTTCTATTTTCACATCCTGCAACAACAAGCTCAAAAGTAATAAGTAACTAGGCAAATGGACCCTAGCGGGTCCATTTGGTTCACATTTGTGCATTCTCAGGGGAATTTTGAAAATGGGTGACATGTCGAACAGTAGAGGGTTTTTCATGATAGTTGATTGCACAAAAAAAACTCTCCCTGGGCTAAAAAAAAAAAAAAAAAAAAAAAAAACAGCCGTAGACTTCATGACAAATGCGATGAACTCAGCACATTTTGGTTATATGGTTGTTTTTAGCCCACGGGGAACTTTCTGTGCAAAACTAATGCCTGGAATGAATTTGGAATCATGAACACCTCCCAGCTTGACAGTTATGCCACTTAGTTATGTCAAGGATAGTTTGACATTTTTGCCTGCCATAGGTTGTTAATGAGAGGGTCACAAGAAACCTCGATAAAAAACAAGCCCAATCCTGATCTCCTATCTACACTATCCCCACCGTCACGCATGGAGGTGGAAACATTATGCTTTGGGGCCATTTCTCTGCTAAGGCTACAGGGCAACTTCACCGCAGGTTCTTGCCTCCCTTCCCTCAGCCAGAGCACTGAAGATGGGTCTTCCAGCATGACAATGAACCAAAACCAATACAGCCAACAAAGGAGTGACTCAAGAAGAAGCATATTAAGCTCATTCAGCGCGATCGGATTTTCTTTGTTTTCTTTCCACTGCCGCGGCTCAAACCAGTTCGATCGGTAAAAAAGCCCTTATTTTGAAGCTCAGATCTCCTAAACAGGATGTGCTGTTTCTGTTATGCTGTGTCTGTTGTCTTGCCTAATCGATCATCTGGCGATGTACCCAAAAACATCCGGGTCACAAGTCAGGAAGAGCTGTGTAGCCCTGGCTGCTTAACCCGGAGGAGGAGAGCCGTTTGAATGCATTGGGTTGAACGCATGTCAATGGGAGGGGAAAAAAAAAAGTTGTCGCCAATTCTGTCCCAAATGAAAGTCAGCAACGGGATGATCATCAGACGATGCGCACGGACTAATAGTTGGATTAAAGAATGAAATCTACATCTCGTCGTGATACGAGCCGTCCGCGTTACCGGCAGTGGGGTTCTAACGGGATGTCCACGAGCCCCGCGTTATCGGCGCGAAGAGAATTAAGGTTATGGAGTGGTCTAACCAGTCTACAGACCTTAATCCTATAGAAAATCTATGGAGGGAGCTGAAGCTTCGAGTTGGCAAGCAACAGCCTCGAAACCTTCAGGATTTGGAGAGGATATCTAAACAGGAGTGGACCAAAACCCCTCCTGAGATGTGCGCAAACTTGGTGACCAACTACAAGAAACTTCTGACTTCTGTGCTTGCCAACAAGGGTTTCTCCAGCAAGTACGAAGTCAGACTGTGCTTATAGGGATCAAATACTAATTTCACCAGATCTAACGCAAATTAATTCATAACCTTTAAAAAATGTTTTCTTGTGGACATTTTTGTTGATATTCTGTGTCTATTTCTTCAAATAAAAGTAGCCTACTATAAAAATGCTCATTAAAAGTGCTCATTTCATTCTAACCATGAAAACTTACAGAATCATCAGGGGATCAAATAATTATTTCCTCCACGGTACATAATGCTAAAGATTACAGAAGGAAAAACATAAGAATTACAAGGATAACATAATTAAATTGCTTAAAAGTGCAAGAGGTTATAGGAACACTGTAGCTCCACCGACTGTTCATGTATTTGATCAATCGACCAATTGAAACCAATGTGTGTGTGCGAGTGTGTGTGTGTGTGTGTGTGTGTGTGTGTGTGTGTGTGTGTGTGTGTGTGTGTGTGTGGGTGTGTGGGTGTGTGTATATACCTTAACAGGAGAGATGTGTGTGTGCGGTGTGTATCTGTGTGTGTGTGTGTGTGTGTGTGTGTGTGTGTGTGTGTGTGTGTGTGTGTGTGTGTGTGTGTGTGTGTGTGTGTGTGTGTGTGTGCGGTGTGTATCCGTGCACATACCTTAACAGGAGAGATGTGTGTGTGCAGTGTGTATACCTTAACAGGAGAGATGTGTGTGTGCGGTGTGTATCCGTGCACATACCTTAACAGGAGAGATGTGTGTGTGCAGTGTGTACTGTATACCTTAACAGGAGAGATGTGTGTGTGCGGTGTGTATCCGTGCACATACCTTAACAGGAGAGATGTGTGTGTGCAGTGTGTATACCTTAACAGGAGAGATGTGTGTGTGCGGTGTGTATCCGTGCACATACCTTAACAGGAGAGATGTGTGTGTGCAGTGTGTATACCTTAACAGGAGAGATGTGTGTGTGCGGTGTGTATCCGTGCACATACCTTAACAGGAGAGATGTGTGTGTGCAGTGTGTACTGTATACCTTAACAGGAGAGATGTGTGTGTGCGGTGTGTATCCGTGCACATACCTTAACAGGAGAGATGTGTGTGTGCAGTGTGTATACCTTAACAGGAGAGATGTGTGTGTGCGGTGTGTATCCGTGCACATACCTTAACAGGAGAGATGTGTGTGTGCAGTGTGTATACCTTAACAGGAGAGATGTGTGTGTGCGGTGTGTATCCGTGCACATACCTTAACAGGAGATGTGTGTGTGCAGTGTGTATACCTTAACAGGAGAGATGTGTGTGTGTGGTGTGTATCCGTGCACATACCTTAACAGGAGAGATGTGTGTGTGCAGTGTGTACTGTATACCTTAACAGGAGAGATGTGTGTGTGCGGTGTGTATCCGTGCAGAGCCTCCATGGCCGCCAGGTTCTTGTCGCTCATGTGCAGCATGTTGTCAGAACTCTTCCCTGGAGCCAGGTGGGAGGGGCTGTGCTCCAAGGGGGGGGTCTCCTCATCCTGGTAGCGGTACTTCTACAGAGAGAGAGAGAGAGAGAGAGAGAGAGGAGGGGGTTAATGGTTATATCAGGGGGGGGTCTCTTCATCCTGGTAGCGGTACTTCTACAGAGAGAGAGAGGAGGGGAGGGGGGTTATGTTTAGAAGTTCACATACTGTATACTACTAATACTGTGTTGGAGTCAAGACCACTTAAAATGAGACCCAAGCCAAGACCAAGACCAAGAATTAGGGGGGTCGAGACCAAAACGAGACAGAGACCACGACAATTTGTCTCGAGACCGGCCTTATTTTGGACCGGGCTTATTTTGAAGAGGAAGTCAGAGTACCGTCTCCAAGTCTGTTTTTCAGTTGCCATGATGACAGTCTTTTCACAGGGGGATAGTTGATACTATCAGAGCAGGACAATAGTAATCTAACTTAGATGGTATGAGGATGTTCCCTCCTATGCTATAGGATGGACAGACTGGATGATGAGCTCTTATTCTGAAGCAGTCAGAGGACACAGCGAGCACAGCTGAAGGACGCATCACATAATTGTTCCTTCCTTCCTTCCTTCCTTCCTTCCTGCGCACGCACAGGCGCACACACACACACGCGCACACACACACACACACACACAAAAGCCGGGCCACTATGCTGCTGCTGTGCGCTAAGCTAATCACATCAGTGCTCTGTGTGTGTGTGTGTGTGTGTGTGTGTGTGTGTGTGTGTGTGTGTGTGTGTGTGTGTGTGTGTGTGTGTGTGTGTGTGTGTGTGTGTGTGTGTGTGTGTGTGTGGGAGGGACTTATGGACATGGAGACTTCAACTGTGAGGACACTATGCTGCATCCAAGGACGTCCCTAGCTAAAATCAGAGATAATTAGCAACCAAACGGACCCTTATGGGTCTGCAAGGTGCAGTGTACACTCTCTGAGGTGAATCCCAGGGGATTTACAATATGATTTTGATTTACCGGAGATGAAAATGCCATTAAATCGCGGTCTGTAGACTCATGCACGGAGGTAACAAAGGTTTGACTCCACCAATCATCGCTCTGGATCAATAGTGTCTGCTAAATGCATAAATCGTAAATTGTACATGAAATTAATGTATTATGGAAACACTGCTAGAGCCGTAAAATCCTCTCTTATCAGGGTCACTGGAATAACTTTTCAAATGTGGGGATCTGCGGTCTAAAATAAGGACAATTTGGGGGTCTTTGACATGACCCCCAAATTGAAAAAGCCAGAGATACAGCAGAATGTGGGTCATCTGGTCAACCCAATCTTTCCAAGGGGAACATTTTGTAAAAAAAAAAAAAAAAAAAAAAAAAAAAAAAAAAAAAGAGCCAATCTACAATCTCAGATCGGCCGTAAAGATTGCATTTTATCTGAATGAGTGTAATAATCAGTGTGGTTGGTGACTGACTAATCCAGGGGTAGGCAACCTTAGGCACGGGTGCCACCATTGGCACTTCAGAGGGTGATCACTGGCACACTGGCAAGTGTGAGAGATGCTTTTTTTTATTTAAATGTATAAAAATGCATACAGTTATTTTAAGTCCACTTACATCTGTATGCAAATTACGTATTGCACATAATTCTACATTCATTCAGACTTACATTCATTCAACTCGGACTGTTGAACCAGTGGTAATAATAATTGAGTCTAATAATCCTACATCCTGAAAGAACATATTTCCAAAGGAGAGAACACATAAAGGTTGTCGTGTGTATTGATAATCAAAATCAGAAGGAAATGTGTAATTTTGATGTGCCGTCATAATTGGACATAATGTCGATATGGCACGCTGATTGTCATGAAAATAAATACACGGCACTTCATCCTGAAAAGGTTGCCTACCCCTGGACTAATCCATCCATTCCGTTAGTGGTGGTGGTGGTACGGGGTGCCGTACCCGTACCGTACCGTACGGCCCTGCCTGGGCATGCTGCCAGCTCACAGCCGGCAGCACCATGCCCACTGCCCACTCACCGCTTCCTGCCCGCTTAAAACACTTTGTCCTGGACAGATTCTAGTTTTTGACACTAGGTTCTAGCTTATTTACGCCAGATTCCAGTTTCTGATGCTACATTCTAGTTTCTGACGCTAGATTCATTTTTCCGCTGCTAGATTCCAGCTTCAGACACTAGATTCTAGTTTCTGACACTAGATTCTAGTTTTTGACACCAGATTCTAGTTTCTGACACTAGATTCTAGTTTTTGACACCAGATTCTAGTTTCTGACACTAGATTCCTTTTTTCCGCTGCTAGATTCTAGTTTCTGACACTAGATTGTATTTTCTGACATCAGATTCTATTTTCTGACAACAGATTCTAGTTTCTGACACTAGATTCCTTTTTTCCGCTGCTAGATTCTAGTTTCTGACAACAGATTCTATTTTCTGACACCAGATTCTAGTTTCTGACACTAGATTACTTTTTCCGCCGCTAGATTCTAGCAAAGATTTGAGTTAAAAATGTTTGCTTGATTAATGTTTGATTACATTTGATTACTTCTGAAATAATATATTCAAAGATATGCATCACATTTTTTTCCCCAAAATATCAGACCTACAAGCTCACAGTGCGCGAGGAGCTTGTAGATCTGATATTTTTCAATTCTTAACGTATAACATAATGCTTAGAGCACCAAAGCGCGTACAGTACAGTACAGTAAGCGTTAAAGCCACCCCCGGCCCACTCCTCCTCCTCGGTGATGCCCCGGCCGTGCGCAGCGGGCATCCTGCCAACATCACCCTCACCACCACCACCATCACCATCACCCTGCCCACCACTGTGCAGCCTGGCAGATCCACACTGCACTGAGGACAGTGAAATGACTGTGGTTCTGATAAATCCTAGCTATGGAAAAGACAGTGGCTGTGTCCGAATTCATTCCCTATTCCATATATAGGGCACTACTTTTGCCTACTTTTGCCATTTGGTTTGAGTGTCCGATCGGAAGTGAGCGCTTTTGTACCCTAATGTAGTGCACTGAAATATCCCACAATGCACCTGGATTTGTAGGGACCATCGGATGGTCACTAGAAAAGTGGATCTTGCCCACAATGCATTGCGCATTGAGCGGGACATCCACATGAAGATCGAAGAAGAATAATAACACACGTGTACACACACACACACACACACACACACACACACACACACACACACACACACACACACACACACACACACACACACACACACACACACACACACACACACACACACACACACACACACACACACACACACACACACACACACACACACACACACACACACACACACACGCCACAAAAAAACGACTTTTCGGCGGGTGGGCGCGTGCGTGCCACTAACTCTCGTGCCCCATATAGTGAGTGGGGAGTAGGGAACATCACAAAACACAAAACATTTTAAGATTGGAACTCAAAAAAGGAAGAAGAATTAGCAGGCATGCTTGCTCAAAACTCAATGTAACAAACACGAAATATTATCGAACACACTTCAACATTGTACTGTCTTGGTTAGGTCTGAGTGTGTTTTGGTGATCCTGTTATACCAGATTTGGTGAGAGAGGATATGGAGTGTTGCTTGTTAGTTCCACTGTGTCTACATGTATACGTTGTGTATAACCATGGAGGGGACACAACTGATAGAGTCTTTGAGAGAGTTCCAGGTGGTCCTCAGGCTAAATGGTAGACAGTTGGTTAACCAGGGGTAACTCTTTGAGAGCGTACACTCTCAAGAGTTACACTCTTGAGAGTGTACAGCGTTACACTCTCAAGAGTTAAAATATGCATCATGTGAATTATCCCAAGTCTACACAACTAGAAAATGTAGAAGATTAATGGTCATTTTGATCTGTATGTTGGACTGTTTTGTTTCCCCAAATCCAGCCTGGAATTGTGGACAAAAGCAAAAGAAATGTCATCAAATGGTGGTCCGTGGATCAAAATCTTAATAATGGTATCAAAAAGGTTGAAAACCAGTGTTCTAGACACATACAAGGTTTCCAGTGGACAGCTTGCTGCTACAGGAGGTGTGATATGACACTCCTGAGAGGAGATCATCTATTATGTAAGTGTGAAACAGAATGTATTATTATGGTGATTCTCGTGAGAATGCGTGGAATATGTATGAATGCATCATATATTCTCACTCTACGCACATAGGGAACATTTCAATCTCATCCGTTTTTCCCCCCTTTTTTGTACTTTCATATATTCTGTTTAAAGATATAGTACCATGTTTTGTGTTTTTTTTCCCCAATTTTGTACGTTTTTTTTTTTGTATGTTTAAAAGGAACCCTGCCTAATGAGACAAATATGGATAATACATTATACTTGCCCGCTATAACTAGAATTGTACATTTAAAACACATAGAATAAGCTCTTCAGTTTAAAAATAGTTCATGTTTTTATCTCATGGGGGATGCCATTTTGATGTCATAGTGATAGTGGTGCACATAAGCATGCCAAGTCCCCTCACTATTGTAAGTCTGCAAACCATTGAAGTGACAATAAATGTGGTTCACAGATATGATCCTATCATGGAGTGCTTTCAGTGCGCACACGCACACGCACACCACACACACACACACACACACACACACACACACACACACACACCATGGGCGGATGTAACATTTCCCAATTGGGGGGGGGGGCAAGAGAAAATGGTATGGTGCGGCTTCATCACCGCACCCATACCATTTTCAGTTACAGGACTTTTATTAGTCAAGTAAAGCATCAATAATAAAATCTGTTGTTGCATGCATAAAGCTAAAGGTCTGACTCAGAGAGTTTTCTGTTTTCAATGATGAAATGCTGTTGGTGCCACAGCTGTAGTTAGTCAGTAGCAGTAGTAGTGTTTCAAATCATTTAAAATATGAGCAATTTGAAATATCGTGAGTTGTTTTGCATGTCATTGTGTTTGGTGGGGCAGTCAAAGCAATTAGGGGGCACCCCCCCCCCCCCCCCCCCCCCCCCCCCCCCCCCCCATGCCCCTGCCTAGATCCGCCGACACACACACACACGCACACGCACACGCACACCACACAGCGTGAGCATGCATGGTACACAGGTCCAGAAGGTAACAGCATGGTTTGAGGAGGGGGATCATTCCTGAGGGTTACAGACCCTTCTGTCCACTGATAGGATCACCTAGTGGTCCTTCTGTTCTACCAATAATAACTGATAACCTCAATACAACACTACACTACTAGCACTACTAATTTACAACATCCTTCCCCATAATGTATATGTTTTCATTCCCCTTTTTTAGCTCCTTTACTGTATTAGCCAAATCATGAAATAATCAACTCCTTGTCTGAGACTGAACATGAATGAATGAATGAATGAATGAATGAATGAATGAATGAATGAATGAATGAATGAATGAATGAATGAATGAATGAATGAGCGAGCATCGGCCTTGTTCCAGAAGTGGATGGATTCATTCTCCTCATATACTTTTTGAAAATATAAAGACGATTACACTGCGTACAAAGCTAACTCGGGTCTCAACAAATCATGACAACACACACAATATTGTCATACGATATCCAATTACCAAGAAGAAAAGGAAAAAAAAAAACGGCAGGATACAAGACTTTTTGTTTTGTTTTTCTCCTTATAAACTATTTGATCGTCCCAAAAGATTGCGTGTGCTGTCATGGTTTGTCACAAGTCGACTTGTCTTTGTCCGCAGCGTAATCCTCTTTGTATAGGTCATTTTTGAAAGGTCTATGAAGAAAATGAATGGAAAATCCATTTCTGGATCAAAGGCAACGTCCTGAGGGGGGCGGACTGCACAGCTCAGTAGAGGAGTAAAAGTACAATAAATGGAACCGAGTAGTGACATAGAGCAAGGGTTTTCAACCTTTTTGACTTCAAGGACCAACATTTATTCAGGATTTGAGCCACGGACCACCATTTGAGAATATTTTAGCCCCCACAGACCACAAATCTAAAGATTTATTTTGCTTTTGACCACAATTCCAGGCTGAATTTTGGGAAACAAAACAAGCAAAACATACATTCCAAAATAGCTAATTCAGATGATGCACATTTTAACTCTTGAGAGTGTAAAAATGAAGAGTTACATCTGGTTAACCAACTTAGCCTGGGGACCACCTGGAACCCTCTCAGGGACCACTGGTGGTCCCTGGACCACTGGTTGAAAACCCCTGACATAGAGTGTAAAAGGAAATTTGAAATACACAAGTCAAGTACAACTGTAATAAGTACAGTACATTAGTTACACAACACACAGAACAAGTGAACCTACAGTACATAGGACAAAACATGTTTGTTTCACTCCCATAAAATCCTAGCCTGGCTCAGCCCTGAATCAGCACTTTAAAAAAAAATACTAGCTTCTTTATTTCCCCTGTGATTGAAGGACTGGCTTCCCTGCCTTTGGGGCCGTTTGTGCCGGTTGGAAATCCAATCCCAGCACCTGATTGGCCAAGAGCCCTACTGTAGAAGATTAAAGGTCATTTTGATCTGTATGTTCCAGGCAGAGCATCTAGCACATTCTAGTGCATTTTGGAAGTGCCACTAGTGCATTTTGGATCTTGTCCAGCAGGCCACTAGGTGGCGCAGGCCACCGGGAAAACTCCCTGTACTCCAGATGGCCAATCCACCCCTGCTAACGCCGGACGATGTTATACCCAATGACAGCCACTGTTAGAATGCAGTCATTACATTACTAGGGAAAGCGGGGGAGGTGGGGTGGGGGGTTGGGGGGGGGGGGGGGTGCTGTATGGTGGATGGTCATGAATGACTCTGCTCTCCTTTTCATTTTGGGAGGCAGACGGAGATGGGATGAAGGATGGGGGGTGGAGGGGAGGAGGGGGTGTGTCATGGTCTGGGATGCAGGGCTGCCTAGCAACCAGACCCCAACAGACAGACAGACAGACAGACAGACAGACAGACAGACAGACAGACAGACAGACAGACAGACAGACAGACAGACAGACAGACAGACAGACAGACAGACAGACAGACAGACAGATGGACGGTCGGACAGACCAGGGGAAGTAAGCAGGGATAGAGACAGATTGCTGCTCTGCCAACAGCAGATAGCAGGGGAGGAGGAGGAGGAGATCACATTACACTGAGACAGCATGAGAGAGAGAGAGAGAGAGAGAGAGAGAGAGAGACAGAGAGAGAGAGAGAGAGAGAGAGAGAGAGAGAGAGAGAGAGAGAGAGGAGAGGAGAGAGAGAGAGGAGAGAGAGAGAGAGAGAGAGAGCGAGAGAGAGAGAGAGAGAGAGAAGAGAGAGCGAGCAGGGCGTTTTTGCCATTAGCAGACTAGGCAGCTGCCTTGGGCGTCATGAGGGGAGGGGAGGTGGGGGGCATCGGGGCAGCCATCAGACACATGAGAGGTGGTATAAATAAAGGCCAATAAAGGCCTATATTTGTCCTTGATGACTAGAATCGAACATTTAAAAACAGATAGAATATGTTCTTTAGTTTAAAAAAACGGATACTATTTTTATCCCTTGGGGGCGCCATTTCACTGAGGTTACAAATTGCTTAGAAACGCCACTGAGAGGGAGAGAGTGAGAGCGGGAAGAGGGACAGACAGACAGACAGACAGACAGACAGACAGACAGACAGACAGACAGACAGACAGACAGACAGACAGACAGACAGACAGACAGACAGACAGAGACAGACAGCAGCAGAGAGAGAAGAGAGACACAGAGTGACCACTAGAATCCTAAAAAACGTCCATATTCTGCTCACCTGCACTTTAAACCCTGTGTTCTGAGTACAGTAAACAGATATCTTTGTTGGCATCATTCTCCATATTCAGGGTTCAAGTTTATTTAAAGTCCCCATAGGGCAGGGGCGTCAAACTCAAATACACAGTGGGCCAAAATAGAAAAATCAGTACAAGTCGAGGGCCTGAGCATCCGGATTGTGTTTCAACACACAGGTTTACGAGGAAAACAGCGGAAAAGTAGGCTGGTCTGGCCTTAGTGTCAAACAACAAACATGGCGGCTGTAACTTCGGTGAATCACGGCCATGTCAATCTGTCCATTAAACTGACCTATGATAAATAGTTTCTTTAAAGAAGCGTCAACATATTTTACTGCTTTTGTTCACATCCTAATAGCACTCGTTGACTGTGTTTGTGTGGTTAGCAAACAGGCTAGCCCATTAGCAACATGATTGACAACAACCTCTGGTTTGTTTGGTATGAACCAAGCCCCTCCCCCTTGAAATCTCACAGACGGCGGACAGTTCAGACTCAAGCTTCAGGAAGCTGAACTGGAGTCTGATAATCAGGATACTTCTGACCCAAGTGCTATGACAAAAAAGTGTAGCTACATACTGCAGGCACAGAAGACGATTACAGAGCACATGTGCGGGTACAGAGCAGTCGATCGACAAGCCCACAGCGTGCCGCAGTACGACGTGCAGTGGGCTTGAAGATCACTTGACACTCATTGAACCAATAAAATTACAATAAAGGTTATTCTAACTTTTTTCTTTACTCCACTATTTGATGATCTGTAGACTTTGCAGACCCAAAACTTTGACTATTTTGAAGTCATTGGATGTCGTTTGCCACAATTCAACTCACCATTCACCACTATAGGACAGATACACAGGTTACCGTTGAATTGCCTAGACTTCTTGTAAATTAAGTAATTCAGATGAGAACAATAACTCAAGTCTTGAGAGTGCATGAAATGAAACCAAATGGACCCCCAAGGACCTCTGGTGGGGAAACACTGTCTTATAGTTTATCACACAGAAGCATCAAAATGAGATCTACAAGCGTAGAGACGTTCCATCATCATCCATTATTAAATGTCCTTTGAAAGATGTTATTATGTGACATAAACACTGTATTTACAGACAGATCACAGCCAGCGGCAGCAGAGAGTTCTGAGTTCATATAATTACATTTTCATAAAGACAGAGAGAGAGATAATGGAGTGAGAGGAGGGAGAGACAGGGGCGGATCTAACATATACCAATATGGGGGGCAGGAGAAAATGGTATGGGTGTGGCTTACCCATAACATTTACGGTTACAGGATCTTTATTAGTTAAGTAAAGCATCAATAGTAACATCAGTTGTTGTTGAAGTTGCAACAGGCACGCAGCATGCATAAAGCTAAAGGTCTGACTCAGAGAGTTTTCTGTTTTCAATGATGAAATGCCGTTGGTTTAGTGGTGACACAGCTGTAGTTAGTTAGTAGTCTGTCTGTCTGTCTGTCTGTCTGTCTGTCTGTCTGTCTGTCTGTCTGTCTGTCTGTCTGTCTGTCTGTCTGTCTGTCCAACAATGGAAGGTACAGGAGGGAATACAAGTCCCATGATGTCAACACAGAGACGGACAGACAGACAGACAGACAGACAGACAGACAGACAGACATGCAGGGACATGTGGAGCGCTAATTGAAATCTGTTCAATTAACACCAAAGACTGAAATTAATTAACATTGACATCGGCAGCCTCAATGAAAGAGTTTGTATTTGAGTACCATATATGGACATACAAGGGACAGGAACTCAAGTACACAAACACTGTATATACTCTAATACAGTGTGCTGTGGCTGCAGAGTGTAAACATGAAACCAAATGGACCTGCAAGGGTCCATTTGGTTTCATTTTTACGCTCTCAAAGAGTTACATCTGGTTAACCAGCTGTCCATCATTTAGCCTGGGGACCACTGGTTGAAAACCACTGTCATAGGAGGAAAAATGGTGAAAAATGAGGGTTTTATCTCTGGCGCCTGTCAGTCAATGTCACCCCAACTCACCAGCCAAAAAAGCAGTAGATTTTCTGCCAGGAATTTTTCACTAATTTTGGCGCTAAGGGGGGGTCTGGAAAAAAGCTAAATATCGCAACAAATGCGCCAAGTTTGCAACACTGAGACAGACAGACAGACAGACAGACAGACAGACAGACAGACAGACAGACAGACAGACAGACAGACAGACAGACAGACAGACAGACAGACAGACAGACAGACAGACAGACAGACAGACAGACAGACAGACAGACAGACAGACAGACAGACAGACAGACAGACAGATGTGGAGCGTTAATTGAAAACCTGAAGAGTGTTCAATTAACACCAGAGAATGAAATTAATTACCATTTACATCGGGGGCCTCAATCCCACGTCTCACTTAAAATTAACTACAGTATAGGCACGTTATATCGCTCTAAATCAGGGGTTTTACAACAGGTGGTCGGGGACC
>CM076975.1:51802044-51879477 GCA_039105355.1 Benthosema pterotum | reverse complement strand
TGGTTCTAGGGGGTGAGGGTGAGGCAGTGCTAGAGGGTTACAGACTGTGTTCTAGGGGGTGAGGGTAAGGCAGTGCTAGAGGGTTACAGACTGTGTTCTAGGGGTGTGAGGGTAAGGCAGTGCTAGAGGGTTACAGACTGTGTTCTTCTAGGGGGTAAGGCAGTGTTAGAGGGTTACGGATGTGTTCTAGGGGGTTGCAGCAGGTCTAAACTCTGGGTTTAAGGTGTTCTATGCTAGGGGGAGGTAGGGGGAGGAGGGGGAGGAGAGGGGTGTAGATTAGCATGCAGGGAGACCACTCTGAGTCTCTCACAGTCTCATCAGTCTGACACAGAGAGGAGAGAGAGAGAGACAGAGAGATGCAGAGAGACAGAGATGCAGAGAGACAGAGGGATGCAGAGAGACAGAGGGATGCAGAAAGACAGAGGGGATGCAGAGAGACAGAGGGGATGCAGAGAGACAGAGGGGATGCAGAGAGACAGAGAGATGCAGAGAGACAGAGGGGATGGCTGCAGCAGCAGCTCTAAGGATTATGCACAGAGCAGCATCCCATTCCAGCAGGGTACTACCCCCCCACACCACACACACACACACACACACCACACACACACACACACACACAACCACACACACACACACACACACACCTCACACACAACACACACACACACACACACACACAACACACACAACACACACTTAACACAAGCATCAAGAGTAGCAGAGAGTCAGAGAGAGAGAGAGAATAAGAAAGCAGAATTTGAGAGTACAGTATGCTGCTGGTGTGTGTGTGTGTGTGTTGTGTGTGTGTGTGTGTGTGTGTTGTGAGTGTGTGTGTTGTGTGTTGTGTGTGTGTGTGTGTGTGTGTGTGTGTGTGTGTGTGTCCAAAAAGTGTGTACACTCTCAGGTAACCAAGGCAGGAGGGAGGCTTATACTCAACATGAATCTTTCGGGGCAAACGTGCCGCTACACCGTCTGCACGCACACACACGCACACGCACACACGCACACACACACACACACACACACACACACACACACACACACACACACACACACACACTCACACACACACACACACACACACACACACACAGCGATACTCTGGGTTTCACACTCAGTCGCGCCTAACGACGCGGAAAAACTTCACCCCCCAAACGGAAACGGCGAACGTACGAGAGAAAGCAAGGAAGGAAGGAAGGAAGGAGGGAAGGAGGAAGCGTTTTCCACACGGCACACGGAACAGAGCATACTGCATGTAGCAGATCAACACAGCTTATCACACTGCATGTATGTACAGTATGCATGGATCTCTCTCCCTCACACACACACACACGCACACACACACACACACACACACACACCAACCACACACACACACACACACACACACACACCACACACACACACACACACACACACACACACACACACACACACACACACACACACACGCATGTGCACACATGTGTGCTGTGTGTGTGTGTGTGGGGGGGTAGTACCACGGCAGTGATGATAGTGAATCAGTTAAGACAGATAGATAGCTGTTCTTACCTTGGTAGTGACAATGCAGAGGCAGTCCATGGTAGTGGGAACGACACACAGTGGGTGTAATATCTCCACCACCACTAACTACCCCCCCATACAGAACTACCCCCCCAACCGACCGACCAACCGACGGACCAACCAACCGACCCCTCCTCCCTCCTCCTCCTCCCACACCTCCACACCACCAACCCAGAGAGATGTGGTGATGCTGAGGACCCCTCGATGCTCCCCCCTCTCTCCCTCTCTCCTCTCTCTCCCTAGCCTTCCCCTTTAGATGCTCCCTCTCTCTCTCTCCCCCTCTCTCTCGTTCTCACACACACCACACACTCTCTCTCTCTCTCTTCCTCTATCCCCCCAGCCAGCCAGCCAGCTCTCCGCGGTTTTTCCTCTCGTTCTTCGCGAGTCTCTTTTTGGACTGAACTGTGAAAGGAGAGAGAGAGACAGAGAGAGAGAGAGAGAGAGAGAGAGGGAAAACCGTGGAAGGCGGTAGTGAGAGTGAGAGTAAACGGAAGTATGTGAGAAGGGGGGAGGATGTAGTGTATGCTGCAGCGTGTGGGAGAGTGTGGGAGAGGGAGAGAGAGAGGGAGGGAGGATAGATCGGGGGTCTCTGAATTTCTGACGGGGAACGACAGTGCTTATGACAGGGTCAAACAGGAAGAGAGAGAGAGAGAGGATAGGAGGGGAGGGGATGGACGGATACGAAGACACTCGGCATAAACAGTGTGTGTGTGTGTGTGTGTGTGTGTGTGTGTGTGTGTGTGTGTGTGTGTGTGTGTGTGTGTGTGTGTGTGTGTGTGCGCGTGCGTGCGTGTGTGTGTGTCAATTTCCATGTAAGCGTCAGAACGTCCAAACGGAAGCAGCGGTCCATTTGGTTCTCTCACTCACAGATGGATATTTCAACACGAATTATTTAACTGTGTGTGTGTGTGTGTGTGTGTGCGCGTGCGTGTGTGTGTGTGTGCGTGTTACACTCCTCCTGCAGTTACACCATGGCCATGGTGCAGTTGTTGCCATGGCGATAGCAGGAGGGCTTGTTGTCGTCGCGTGTGCGTGTTGCGCGGGGTGTGTGGGTGTGTGTGTGTGGGTGTGTGCGCGTGCATGCATGCATCTGTGTCTGTGTCTGTGTGTGTGTGCATGGTTTGCCTGTGCCGTGAATGCCATTGTGTGTCAGTGTGTGTGTGGTGTGTGTGTGTGTGTGTGTGTGTGTGTGTGTGTGGTTGTGTGTGTGTGTGTGTGTGTGTGTGTGTGTGTGTTTGCATGTATGCATGCATTGCATGTGTGCCTATACAGTACGTATGTACATACGTGTGTGAGGTGTGACTACATGCGCCATGCGTGGGTTGCCATGTTCATACATTACATGCGCCATGCGTGGGTTGCCATGTTCACACATTACAATTTACATTGAGCAGCATATGCAGTATGTATATATGTGTACCGTAATTTCCAGACTATAAGCCGCTACTTTTTTTCACCTGCTTTTGACCCTGCGGCTTATACAACGGTGCGGCCAATCTATGGATTTTTACAGGGTTTTTTTTAACATGGGTTTTCAACAGGTGGTCCGGGGACCACCAGTGGTCCCAGAGAGGGTTCCAGGTGGGCCCTCCAGACTAAATGATGGAAAGTTGGTTAACCAGATGTAACTCTTTGAGAGCGTAAAAATGAAACCAAATGGACCCTTGCGGGTTGATTTCATTTTATACACTCTCGAGTGTTATGATGTTCACTAAATTAGCAGTTAGCACCACTTAATTAATACGTCATGGTCATTTTTGAGCTCTATTTTTTGCCTGTTTCGTTCCAAAATCCATCCTGGAATTGTGGACAAAACCAAAAGAAATCTTTAGTTTTGGGTCTGTGGGTGAAAATGTTGTCAAATGGTGCATCTGTAGCTCAAATGCTGAATAAATAGGGAATATACAAGCTTGTTGTCTGGTGCGGCTTATAGTCAGGTGAGGCTTATACATGGAAAAATCAGTATTTTGCCCCAAATTTAGCTGGTGCGGCTTATATTCAGGTGTGGCTAATAGTCCGGAAATTCTGGTATGTACTGTATGTCTTGAGCAAAGTATTGGTAATTAATTATCTTTGGTATCAAGATCCTTGCAAGCAGTCAAGCAGGCTACCTGATCATGATCACGCCGAATTTACAATTCATTTAGAACAGGTGGTCCCCAGCTAAGTTGGCTAACCAGATGTAACTCTTGAGAACGTAAAAATGAAACCAAATGGACCCTTGCGGGTCCATTTGGTTTCATTTTTACACTCTCAAGAGTTAAAATATTAATCATGTGAATTAGCACCACTTAAAGATAGGGTAAGTGATGTGAAATTCATGGTGTAGTACCAGTCTGGTGCACTAGGGGGCGCCCAAGAGTAGCTACACTATGTGAACCTGCTGCTTGATCCTGATTGGAGGAGAATTCACCCACCACCTGGGGAACTTTTATTAGCTCCTCTGCTAACGTGGGGGAGGGGGAAACTCCATATATGGTCTGCACATCTTATTTTCGCATTTTAACAGAAAAAAAAAGGTTGATATCTGAAAAGTGGGAATCACTTCCCCTACCTTTAATTAAGAAGTTTACACTGTTTTGTTGGCAAAATACAGCCTGGAATTGTGGACAATGGTGGTCCCTGGTGTCGAAAAGGTTGAAAACCCCTGATTAAGAATGAATTAATGACTCAACTATAATGATGGCTGCAGCCGTAGAGGTTGATATTTGAACGTAGACTATAATTATTCCAAGGTGTGTAGGCTAAGATGGGCAGCATCCAGCACGGTTTAAATATGTAAAAAACTCTGCAGGCTAAAAGCATGTGATAACCAATATGCTTCACTTTGTCACAGCGTGACCGTGACGCAAACTCACAACAACACGTCGCGCAAAAACACGTTCTAAACATTCGAACTTTAGAGTAGAATTGCCACAACTCGCGTCACGTCATGGCTCGGCTGCGCCAGATGCTTTTAGAGCAGGGGTTTTCACCGGTGGCCCGGGGACCACCAGTGGTCCTTGAGAAGGTTCCAGGTGGTCCCCAAGGCTAAATGATGGAAAGTTGGTTTACCAGATGTAACTCTTTGAGAGCGTAAAGAGTTAAAATATTCATCATGTGAATTAGCACCACTTAATTAAGAAGTTTACACTGTATTTGTTTGGGGGTCTGGGGACCACCAGTGGTCCCTGAGAGGGTTCCAGGTGGTCCCCAGCTAAGTTGGTTAACCAGATGTAGCTCTTGAGAACGTAAAAATGAAACCAAATGGACCCTTGCGGGTCCATTTGGTTTCATTTTTACACTCTCAAGAGTTAAAATTCATCATCTTAATTAGCCCATAGTGGTCACAGTGGTCCCTGACCCCAGCAAAATGATAGTTTGGAACCAAATGAACCTGGGAGAGAGATAGGTATAGAGATAGCTAGAAAGCAGTGAAAGACACAGAGGCAGAGTGCAATGACTGCCTTCAAGACACATTTATCTTGTGTTGTGTTTTAGTGCCCTGCTTACAAAATTAAAGACTAGACTAGTCAGTGTGTGTGTGTGTGTGTGTGTGTGTGTGTGTGTGTGTGTGTGTGTGTGTGTGGTGTGTGTGTGTGTGTGTGTGTGTGTGTGTGTGTGCGTGTGTGTGTGCGTGCGTGCGTGCGTGCGCGTGCGTGTCAACATACAACATGCACGTGCATCTCTCTGTCTCTGTGGTTAATTTTGTTTTCTCCAAAAAGCACTTCAGTTTGTCATGTTTGTGCAGCGCGCTGCTGCGTCCAGGAAGTATAAATCTCTGAATATTTTACACACAGCGTTGTGAATTCATGATATATCGCATCCACTTTCCCCCTGTCTGTCTGTCTGTCTGTCTGTCTGTCTGTCTGTCTGTCTGTCTGTCTGTCTGTCTGTCTGTCTGTCTGTCTGTCTGTCTGTCTGTCTGTCTGTCTGTCTGTCTGTCTGTCACATCTCATTCAAACAGCACAGACTGACACTGACACACAGTCGTTCCGCTCATACAGTAGCAGCAGTAGCAGGAGGTACCTTAAAGATGAAGTGCCATGATTTTTTTCTACCCTAAAACATGGTCATCAAGTATTAATGATATATGGAAAGTAAGATTTTTTTTTCCCCAAAAAAGTGTGCAGTGTTTGTTAAACTGTCATTTTTATGATTCCACCCTACCAGTTCATTAAGTATGCCTGGTTTGCCTGGTGGGTGGTGATGGGTGGAGATCCACCTGAACTGAAGCCACGCCCACAGCTGTAGTTGCATGATAAAGGGGGAGGAGTTAGGGGAGGGGCTGAGCATGTGATGTCACTATATTGAAGTTTTTTTCATTGGCACGTTTGACTGGAAAGGTTCAGCCCCAGGAAGAAACTCTAAATACAAAGGGAAGACATCATTGCATAAAACACACACCTATGGGTCTATTTACATACTGTCACCTCTTAAACATGTACAAAATTGGAAAAAATACAAAAATCACGGCAAAAGTAGGCCTATGTTTTTTGTCTTGTCATTTACTTTTATGAATACAATTGTAATCAATGCATTGTAAACAATCTTTCTCAATATGCTATACTTGTTTTAATGGCGTGTCTGTGTGTGTTGCACAGGCACATGCAAATGTGCATGCAAATGCAAGTGTGCATGCATGTGTCTTAAAGGGGAATTCCACTCATTTTCAATATTTTACTATGCCATTAATAATACCTTAGAGGTGATGTTGTGTGGACATCGTAAAAAAAAAAGCTCCTCTATTTTGTGTTTCCTAGAAATGGAGGTCTGAAAAAAATCATTAGCATGGTGAAATACACCTCTTGATGACATCATAAGAGTTGTATTTCACCATGCTAATGAGTTTCCTTTTTTCTGAGAGTGGACAAATGGAACCAAATGGACCCGCTAGGGTCCATTTGGTTTGTCCACTCTCAGAAAAAAATTGTCCACTCTCAGAAAAAAAAAAAAAGAAAATGGGTGTAATTCCCCTTTAAGAGGCGTCACCCCACTTCTAAACGTCCCACTACAACACTAAGTTCTCTGTGTTTCCCCACAACCCCTGCTGCTTTCAGCGTAAACTTTCACCACACTAAAGAAGTCTGCTGGGGTTTGGACAGTGTTGTGCACCAACACGACCAACTCTGTTAAAGGTAGGGGAAGTGATTTTTGCTTTAGTCCACAATTCCAGGCTGGATTTGGTGAAACAAAACAGTCCAACATACAGATCAAAATGACCATTAATCTTCTACATTCTCTAGTTGTGTAGACTTGGGATAATTCACATGATGAATATTTTAACTCTTGAGAGCGTAAACATGAAACCAAATGGACCCGCAAGGGTCCATTTGGTTTCATGTTTACGCTCTCAAAGAGTTACATCTGGTTAACCAACTTTCCATTTAACTGAGGACCACCTGGAATCATCTCAGGGACCACTGGTGGTCCTCCGACCACCTGTTGAAAACCTCTGATGGTGATTTGTTTCCAGTCCAGGAAATCGCTCGTCCGACCAAATGAGCGTTTCGTACGCGCAAGGAGGTCTGTTGTGACATAATACACGACCGCTCATGTGACCAGAACGGTGGCTTCTGATTGGAGCATTCATGTAATAAATATAAACAAACCGTCTCATTGACTTTCGTAGCACAGTGAAACGACTCTCTCAAAGTAGTCCTTTCAGTATTTAGACAAACAGAGCTAAGCTGATACAAGCTGCTGCCAAACAAACTACAAACATCCTGAAATCCACTGGATGTTTTTTTGGGAGGTTGAATATTAATGTCTAATTGGACTAATGGAGCAAACACTGGAGAGGTCTGTGCCAATATTTGAGGTTAGGATACATTCTGCTGGCAGACTATAGAACCAGTGTTGTAGTGGGACTTTTAGAAGTGTGTGTGTGTGTGTGTGTGTGTGTGTGTGTGTGTGGGGGGGGGGCTCTTAAAGGGGAATTACACCCATTTTCATTTTTTTTTTCTGAGAGTTTACAAATGTGAACCAAATGGTTCCATTTGTACACTCTCAGAAAAAGGAAAACTCATTAACGTGGTGAAATGTATCTTGATGATGTATTTCACGATGCTAATGATTTTTTTTTTTCAGACCTCCATTTCTAGGAAACACAGAGTGGGGGGAACTTTTTGTTCGATGTCCGCACACATCTCTATTAAAATTATTAATGACATAGTTATTGAAAATGAGTGCAATTCCCCTATTGAAAAGACACGTGCACGCACACTTAAACTTAACTTACTCACTTTAATACTCTCTTGTTCATATACTAGTAACACTTGCTTGCTGTTTGTTTGGTTAGCAACCAGGCTAGCACTTTAGCCACATTAATAACAACAACACCCAACAACCCAATATTCTGATTGGTTGGTATCACTGTGAAGACTGCCACGCCCATCGCAGAAACTGCTGTGGTGCCACTCAGTGGCGTGCTATGAGCTTGTAGATCTGTTTTATTTATTTATTTATTTATTTATTTGAAAAATCTTTAAAATGATGCACAGAATATATTCTTTCAGAGCGAACATTTTCAACTCAAATCTTTGCTTCTGGGGAATCCCTAGAACAACATGTTTCAAAAGGGTTCCGCAACCAAATACAGATAATTCTGGAGGTCCTTGACATGAGATATTTCGAGCATCACTAAAAAACAGAATGAAGTGTGAGAAACTAGAATCTTCAATGTAAACTACAATGTAGTAGCTCTTCTCCTAGAAGGCTGTGGGTTAACCTCCACTGTGCTGCTGCCACCTAGTGGCACAGAAATAATCCAGTAGCACTGCTGACCTGTATCTGTTCCTCAGCATCATCTGAACCACCACTAGTGTATACTGTATACTGTTCTGGGTCAAACAGCCCAGAATAGAACCTTCTATATGAGGCTGACAGAAGAACGGCTGCTTTCAGCATGGATAAAAAAAAAAAAAAAAATATATATATATATATATATATATATATATATATATATATATATATATATATATATATATATATATAGTGGTTAATAAATACTGATCATTTCTGCACAAAGACCCATGAGCAGGCAACAATTAGCGTGTGTGTGTGTGTATGTGTATGTGTGTGTGTGTGTGTGTGTGTGTGTGTGTGTGTGTGTGTGTGTGTGTGCGTGCGTGCGTGCGTGCGTGCGTGCGTGTGTGTGTGTGTCTGTGACAGTGTGTGTTCCGGTATAGAGCTGATGCAAGAGGAAGACTGGCTGTAAATATTTCAGTGGAGAATTCTGAGCAACTCATGTTTATGTGTGAATGCATTAGTAATGAGCACAAGCGTGCTACATGTGTGTTCACGTGTGTGTGTGTGCCTGTGTGCGTGCGTGCGTGAGTGAGAGAGATGTTATGTTGTGAATGTAATAGCAGTGTTTGTATATGCCAGTCAAGGTGACGAATACAAAGTGTGTGTGTGTGTGTGTGTGTGTGTGTGTGTGTGTGTGTGTGTGTGTGTGTGTGTGTGTGTGTGTGTGTGTGTGTGTGTGTGTGTGTGTGTGAGTGTGTGTCACCCCCCCCCCCCCCCCCCAACACTTCTGCAAACCAGAATGACAACAACAATCTGTAGCCAAAGATGATCCCAAACCAAAATACCAGCCTGCAGAGAATGAGAATCAGTGTTGGGACATGTGCACTATGTAACTTAACAGTTTCCATGCCATGGAAATAGATCTACGTCATCCGTTATCATTATGATTTACAGTAACAACTGATGCCGCTGACGTTAACGCTACTGTACGTGACGTAACTTACCGGCGCCGGTTCAATACGATCCCCATGCTAACAGCAGCTAGCAGCGACCGCAGCGACCATTGCTAGACCATAACAAGGGACGGCCTAACCCGGAACCAAAAGTGTGTGTCCGTCCACTAACTTGTCCGCCGGGAAACATGGACCGAAATATGAAATATGACTTTTAGATGAAAATCGCTGGCACTGGCGAGCTCCAAAAATATGAAAAAGGGCTGGCACTGAGAGAGTTAATATATTACATAATATATTACCAAAATGCAGTAACTTGTAATATAAATATATTACTTAACAAAAAACATTTAAAGACCCCGTAAACCAAAATCAGCCTTTTTCTTGTAGACATGAAAATCATGTACAAAAGTCATTTTTATACCCCTGGACAAAAAACTAAAACTTTATTTTACAGCATTGTAGAATAAGACCACTTTATGTGTTTTGGTTAATCTCATGGGTAGGTTTTGTCTCATTAGCATATTCGGCTTGATGACGTAGTCAAGCCGAATTATATGCTAATGAGCCTACTGTACTACTGTATATAAATCATATTCCATATAGTCAGTTAGAAGCCGAAGCCCCGCCCCCTCTTCTTCACAGCGGAGCGGAGCTGGTGGTGGTGGTGTTGGTTGATAGCTAGCTAGTAGCTACTAGCTACCATAGACATATATAAGAAAGTGTAGTTACTACAGTGTGTTTTGCCTGTAGGCTGACAAGCACTGACATTTGTTTGCTCTCGATGCGTGATTTTGTGGATGACAGCTGAAAACTACTCTGTTTTTAGTAACTGTCGATGATGGAGAGGTTGGCGACTTTATAACGGCTGCTGCTGCCTGCCAGCAGTATTGCCAACTGCCAAAATCCAAAGTGCACTAGTGGCACTTCCAAAATGCACTCGAATGCGCTAGAGCATTGGGTTTTCAACTATTTTCATACCTAAAAAGCACTTGGATTTTCCGCCAGGAGTTTTTCCATTAATTTCGGCGGTAGGAGGGTCTCGAAATATAGTGTCTAAATATAGTGACAAATGCGCGAAGTTGGCAACACTGCCTGCCAGCCCTGCTGCGTACCATCAGAGCTATCTAGTAGATGAGTTGCGACATCGAGGGGTCACAAACTGAGCGCTCCAGCGCTGTTCATGCAGCCCGAATAGGGACAAAGTGGAGATGGAAATGCATTGTTTTCAATGAGGGCAGAAAATAAAAGAGCCGCCATTGGACTAACCCCATGAAGTGAACGGAGTTGTCGTAACTCCTGGCTGTCCCATAGCCTGTAGGGACCGACCGTGGCCGTCCAGGCTATGGGACCATGATGATGGGACCGGTGTAGTCAGTCAGTCTCTTTTCTCAGATCCGCATGTCGTACACACACACACGCGCGCGCACATGCGCGCGCACACACACACACACACACCACACACACACACACACACACACACACACACACACACACACACACAACACACACACACACACACACACACACACACACACACACACACACACACACAACGCTAGTAAAGTTAGCGCGCTGTAGTACTGGCTTGTTGTTGACAAACAGTTAGGCTGTATGGTTTGGACGGCGAGATATGCTAATTAGCATACTGCTCATGAATATGCTAATGAGCTTACAGTACTGGCCACGCCCCTACAGTCCTGGAGAATCAGGCCAGATTTTTTTCCATTGTATTTCACACATGTTTAAACATCATTTCTGAAACATAGCAACTTTTTTAATCATAAATATTTGGTCTGTGGGGCTATAATACATTACTCTGTGGTGTGACAAACTGGGAATACATTTTGTATCATATATTTTTTTGCTTTACGGGGTCTTTAATATATTGTACTTTTCTATGGGACAATCAAATAATTTCCAAAAACAAAAAGTGTTGTATCCTGCAGATATTGTATGGTAATATGGTATGGTATTGTGTGTGCTGTCATGATAGAACAGTGTTTTTTTTTTTTTTTGCAATCTGTTTATTAGAGTTTTAATTTTTCATACACAAATGAACAGTGATTTTCATGCAAGTATTTCAGAAAACAAAAAAAAAACACATAACAAAGACAAACAAACAAGACAGACAAGAACGAGACAGACCTAGACAAAACGTGACAAGACAGGACAAGACAAGACAGGCTGATGACTATACCGCACTCCGTACACGACAAACAACACCACCATTATTACAACAAGACATACGTCACAATTTTAACCCAGTGAACAAAACATATTTGCACACATGATAATACATACATAAAGTCCCAAATATACAATACATATGCACATACATGTCGATATTACAATATCTTAACTAATTGACAATAGGGGTAGAATAGTAATTACAGTCTCTGTAGTCCATCAAGTAACTCGATAATGGGTGCCCAAATTTTTTGAAATAATGGTTCCCTCTTTGACAATGTGAATCTAATTCTCTCCAAGTGCAGCACTCCCCCCAGCTCCCTTAGCCACATGTCTATTGTAGGTGGTTTTTCAGACTTCCAGGCTTGAAGAATTAGTTTTCTAGCTAGTAGTGTTGAGAGTGAGATAGCCTGGATTTCGTACTTATTTTGGACCAGTCCCGGTTCCACTACACCAAAGAGCGCAGTCAGTGGTGTAGGAGGGAAATCTCTCTTATATGCTTTAGCTAAGAAATCAAAAATTTCGCTCCAAAAGCTTTGCAGTTTATGACATTGAAGAAATTGGTGCGACAGAGTTCCTTCTTCTATCAGACACTTTCCACATAAGGGAGAAGAATTTTTAAATATTTTGTTTAATTTAGATGGGGAATAATGCAGTCTGTGAACAACTTTAAATTGAATTAATGCATGTCTAACATTAATAGAGCTGTGGTGAATATTGTCAATACAGGCTTCCCACACCTCATCTGTAATCTCAATGCCCAGTTCTCTTTGCCAATTTTCTTTAAACAAATGTGAGGATGGGCTGGTCACAGTATGTAGGGTATCATAGAATTTAGAAACTGCACCTCTTCCAAAGCACTCAATAACATAGAAACTGTCCAAAACTGGATGTCTTGGTTTTTGTTCAAACTGTGGAATATGTGTTTTGAGAAAGTGTCTCAACTGCAAATAACGAAAGAAATGTGCTGATGGGAGCTGGTAGAATTCCCGCAACTGTTGAAAAGATAGAAGATAACCTCCTCCCGGACCTCTGTTACAGTACACATCACGTAGACACATAATGCCCTTTTCAGTCCATGACATAAAAACCGGATCAGCCAACCCTGGTTGGAAGGCTGGATTGAATCTTATAGGGGCATCCAGGTGCAATTTAGGAGCTTTTGTCATTGCTACGATCTGAGACCATATTTTCAGCGAATTTTGAATTATAGGGTTATGCCCATAATTAGCTGTCATGATTTATTGAGACCCGCATCATAATCGTCTTTATATATATAGATCATTTTCCAAAAGTCTATGAGGGAAAAATGAGCGGGGGAATCCATTTCTGGAGCGAGGACGACGTCAGGAGAGGGGCCTGACCGCTCAGCCCTACAGAGGATGCTCCTGACATAGATGACCTGTTTGATGTTACGTTACGTAACCCAGGTTCTGGCAGGAGGAAGATACTGGACTCTACACTCTGAGATACAGAAGAGTTTAGGCTCTATAATACACTCTCTGAGTAAAAAAAAAGTGAAAACCAGGTTTTTCAGAAGGTTTGAGCTAACATTTGGCTCACTTTAGCACACATTGTATGTAGGCTAGAGTTAGGAATACACGACTGAGCTGGTACAGTTGTGAATCATAATGTTAATCACTGTATTTCACTTTACAACTACTGTTAAATCATATATGATCACAGAATGATCACGGGGGAAGCCATGTGTATGTAGCCGCATCTCTCTCTCTCTCTCTCTCTCTCTCTCTCTCTCTCACTCTCTGACACACAGGCGCGCACACACACACACACACACACACACACACACACACACACACACACACACACACACACACACACACACACACACACACACACACACACACACACACACACACACTATATTGACTGAGAAACTTAAGCACAAAGAAAACATGTATGAAATGATGCTGACAGCAGTACTGCATGATGTACTAAAACACCCAATAACCTCACTCTAGAGTAGACTGAATGGACTCACCATGAAGTATGCAGCATCCATCCTGTCCTGTCCTGTCCTGTACTCTATTCTACTGTCCTGAACACTGTACTGTACTCTATTCTACTGTCCTGAACACTGTACTGTACTCTATTCTACTGTCCTGAACACTGTACTGTACTCTAACTGGGCAGTATGGAGCGCTGTGCTATGTGACTGTAGCAGCCAGTACTCTGCTCTACGCAGCCTCTATACGTGTGTATGTGTGTGTGTGTGTGTGTGTGTGTGTGTGTGTGTGTGTGTGTGTGTGTGTGTGTGTGTGTGTGTGTGTGTGTGTGTGTGTGTGTGTGTGTGTGTGTGTGTGTGTGTGTGTGAGCAGCACCATGAAAGTCTGTGCCCAAATAAAGTAGGCCAAGGACGGTCACACCGCGCAGCGCGTAACTACCGGTCAGTGGCGGTTCTAGGAAATATGGAACCCCAGGCAAGATTTAACCTGGAGCCCCCCTTACCAAACGGACCTGTAAGGGTCCATTTGGTAAGAGGGGGCTCCTGGGAAAATCTCCTGTGACGTCATACCTATGACAGGCACAGTAAAATGGCGCCCCCAAGGGATAAAAATATGAACTATTTTTAAACTAAAGAACATGTGTGTTTAATGTTCAATTCTAGTTATAGAAGACAAGTATAATGTATTTATTAAGGCTGTTGAAAATAGTTAATTAATGGGATTAAATTAATTTTGTTGATTAATCTGATTAAAAATGTTAACGCAATTAACTCATGTGCACACTGACTCAACCCACTGAGCATTTTCTCATTGAAAACAATGGGTAAAGCACAGCTTTACGGAGACGTATAGCTGTGTGTCTCCCTGTAACCAGAGCCATAGAGTATAGCTGGAGGATCTCCAAGCATTGAGGGCTTGTAGATCACCTATTTTGTTCAATATTTTAAAGTTAAATGGTTATTTTTGTCACAGATTCTGTTTCTTTTTTAAATGTTGAAATCCTGTACAGGAAAACATAGCATATTTTTGACATAGTTCGATTGGTGATTAATCATGATTAAATTAATTTTGAAGCTGTGATTAATTTGATTAAAATTTTTAATCATTCAACAGCCCTAGTATTTATCCATATGAGGCTAATTAGCCTGGGATCCTTTTAAAGTACGGTGACCTCAGCCCCTCCCCCTCCCCTCATGGCGCCCAGGCAACTGCCTAGTCTGCCTAATGGTAAAAACGCCCCTGCTACGGTCAACTATCTGAGGAGGAGAGGAGAGGAGAATAGAGGAGAATAGAGGAGAATAGAGGAGAATAGAGGAGAGGAGAGGAGAGGAGAGGAGAGGAGAGGAGAGGAGAGGAGAGGAGAGGAGAGGAGAGGAGAGGAGAGGAGAGGAGAATAGAGGAGAATAGAGGAGAGGAGAGGAGAGGAGAGGAGAGGAGAGGAGAGGAGAGGAGAGGAGAGGAGAGGAGAGGAGAGGAGAGGAGAGGAGAGGAGAGGAGAGGAGAGGAGAGGAGAGGAGAGGAGAATAGAGGAGAGGAGAATAGAGGAGAATAGAGGAGGGAGAATAGAGAAGAGGAGAGGAGAGGAGAGGAGAGGAGAGGAGAGGAGAGGAGAGGAGAGGAGAGGAGAGGAGAGGAGAGGAGAGGAGAGGAGAGGAGACCCACCATTCCCAGGACCCACCATTTATTCAGAATTTGAGCCATGGACCACCATTTGATGACATTTTACCCCAAAATCTCGGACAATAGAGGCCTTTCTCAGTCCCATACTCAGAAAGGAGCGGCCATCTTGTTGGTAAACAAGTGTGAAGTGTTCAATGGAATGCATTCTACTAAAACTACTACTAGTACTACGACTAGCACCACTCCTCCTACTACTACTACTACTGCTGACAGTACTACCACTATTACTACTACTACTACAAGCCCCACTACTACTGGCAGTACTACCACTACTACTAGCAGTACGACTACTGGCAGTACTACTACTACTACTAGCAGTACTACTACTGGCAGTACTACCACTACTAGCAGTACTACTACTGGCAGTACTACTACTACTACTAGCAGTACGACTACTGGCAGTACTACTACTACTACTACTAGCAGTACTACGACTAGCACCACTCCTCCTACTACTACTGCTGACAGTACTACCACTATTACTACTACTACTACTAGTACTACTACTACTGGCAGTACTACCACTACTACTAGCAGTACTACTACTGGCAGTACTACTACTACTACTAGCAGTACTACTACTGGCAGTACTACCACTACTAGCAGTACTACTACTGGCAGTACTACTACTACTACTACTACTACTACTACTACTACTACTACTAGCAGTACTACTACTGGCAGTACTACTACTACTACTACTACTACTACTAGCAGTACGACTACTGGCAGTACTACTACTACTACTACTACTAGCAGTACGACTACTACTAGCACTACTACTACTACTACTACTAGCAGTACGACTACTACTAGCACTACTACTACTACTACTACTACTACTACTACTACTACTAGCAGTACTACTACTACTACATGCTAACAATGCTAATGATAGCATGCTAATGTCAACATGCTAATGTTAGCATTAGCATGTTAGCATTAGCATGTTGGCATGTTAGCATTGACATGTTAGCATTAGCATGTTGGCATGTTAGCATTGACATGTTAGCATGTTAGCATTAGCATGTTAGCATTAGTATTTTAGCATTAGCATGTTA
Organism: Benthosema pterotum; assembly: GCA_039105355.1. Taxonomy (NCBI): domain Eukaryota; kingdom Metazoa; phylum Chordata; class Actinopteri; order Myctophiformes; family Myctophidae; genus Benthosema; species Benthosema pterotum. Next base: position 51,863,334 of record CM076975.1, on the reverse strand, counting down.
GCATGTTAGCATTAGCATGTTCGGGTTAGAATGTTAGCATTAGCATGTTAGCATGTTGCTAGCATTAGCATTGGTAGCTGTAGTAGTAGTGCTAGTAGTATAGTAGTACTGCTAGTAGTACTAGGTCTGCTAGTAGTAGTAGTAGTAGTAGTAGTAGTAGTAGTAGTAGTAGTAGTAGTAGTAGTGGTATTGCTATTAGTAGTGGTACTAGTACTGCTAGTAGTAGTAGTAGTAGTAGTAGTAGTTGTTGTCATTGTAGTAGTAGGAGTGGTGCTAGTAGTAGCTCCTCTCCACCTGTCATCACATCCATTGCTGGTGTGTGTAGGTTATTGCTATTAGTACTAGTATTAGTACTAGAAGTATTACTGCTAGTAGTAGTAGGAGTGGTAGTAGTATTGCTAGTAGTAGTAGTAGTAGTAGTAGTAGTAGTAGTAGTAGTAGTAGTAGTAGTAGTAGTGGTAGTAGTAGTAGTAGTAGTAGTAGTAGTATCTCCTCTCTGCCTGTCATCACATCCATTGCTGGCATGTGTAGTTACTGCTATTAGTACTAGTAGTACTAGTAGTAGTAGTAGTAGTAGTAGTAGGCCTAGTGGTATGGCTAGTAGTAGAAGTAGTGCTAGTAGTAGTAGTATCTTCTCTCCGCCTGTCATTGCATCCACATTCCATTGAATATAACTTATGGCTTACCATCAAGATGGCCGCCATCCCCTCAGAGTATGGGATATATAGGTCTCAGAAAGGCCTCTATATCCAGTATAATATCATGATGAATATTGATATTACTAGAATCTCCTGGTCATGTTTTTGTTGCAGCCAAAAATCTCAGTTTAATCTATCCAGTGTAATATCATGATGCATATTGATATCACTAGGATGTCCTGGTGGTCACGTTTTTTCTTTCCTCGCAATCCTGAATCCTGACACTACATTCTAGTTTGTGACACTACATTCTAGTTTGTGACACTACATTCTAGTTTGTGACACTACATTCTAGTTTGTGACACTACATTCTAGTTTGTGACACTACATTCTAGTTTGTGACACTACATTCTAGTTTGTGACACTACATTCTAGTTTCTGACACTACATTCTAGTTTGTGACACTACATTCTAGTTTGTGACACTACATTCTAGTTTGTGACACTACATTCTAGTTTCTGACACTACATTCTAGTTTCTGACACTACATTCTAGTTTCTGACACTAAATTCTAGTTTCTGACGCTAGATTCAAGTTGCAGGGGATTCTAGTTCTAGCAGGGGATTCTAGCATTAGATTCTAGTTTCTAATGCTTGATTCCAGTTCCAGACCACATTGTAGTTTTTTCACGCTAGATTCTAGTTTCTGTCTCTAGTTTCCAAGTTCAGGGCGTTAGATTCTAGTTACCGACGCTACATTCTAATTTTTTGACACTAGATTCTACAAGCAAAGATCTGAGTTAACAATGTTTGCTTCTCAAATAATAATATTCAAAGATTTAAAAATATCAGACCTACAAGCTCATAGCGCGCCACTCGGTGGCGCGCTATGAGCTTGTAGATCTGATATTTTTCAATAGCTAAAGTACCATAACACAATCACCTCTCCGAAGCTCAGTGCACTCCATCTTTGGACGCGCGCCAACAGCGTGTTCTCTGTCTCGGATCATGAACGATTCTGGATGAATGGTTGACCTGGCCTGCTGCTGCCAATGAGCCGATCGATACATAACCCTGATCAATCACTCTGATCAATAAGGCAGCTTGTTTCACTGACTGACTGCTTGCTGTCCTCTTTCAAAGACAACGATACAGGTTTATAATGGGCTTGATCAGATAACGCAATATTAAGATCAAAAGCACCCCCATTTCACGGGGTCCAAAGACAAATATATTTATCAATTTGGATTCCAATTATACTTTAGAAGGCATGTGCTATCAAGGGATTCATTCTGGTCATTCTACTCCAGTACCAGTAGATTTTTTTTTTTTTTTTCATACCAGGGCCCACATTTTATTCAGCATTTGAGCCACGGACCGCCATTTGACGACATTTTCACCCCCACAGACCCTAAACTAAAGTTTACTTTTGATTTGGTCCACAATTCCAGGCTGGATTTGGGAAACAAAACAGGCAAACATACAGTAAATCAACTTTTCATCTGGTTAAACAACTTAGCTGGGGACCACCTGGAACCCCCTGTTCTATTCTATGTAATGGTCTTAACACATAACATTACATAATTGAATAGCAGTGTTTACACAGAATAAATGGTAAATGGTGCGTTTACATAAGCTTGTGCATCACATTCACACATTCATCCACTGATGGCAGTGGAAACCATGCAAGGTACCTACTAGCACCAGTGTTGTAGTGGTACTTTTAGAAGTGGGGGGACGCCTCTTAAAGGGGAATTCCCCCCCATTTATTTTTATTTTTTTTCTGAGAGTATACAAATGGAACCTAGCGGGTCCATTTGGTTCCATTTGTACACTCTCAGAAAAAAGGAAACTCATTAACTGGTGAAACACATCTTGATGACATCATCAAGATGTGTTTAATGAGTTTCCTTTTGAAGATTTCACCATGCTAATGATTTTTTTCAGACCCAAAAATATTTTAGATGTGAGAAGTCATGGGGGGACGCCGTCACCCCGCGTCCCCCCTCCACTACACCCCTGACTAGCACATCAGGAGCAATTAGGGGTTAAGTGTCTTGCGCAAGGACACTTCGACACTAACTTTGTGTGTGTGTGTGTGTGTGTGTGTGTGTGTGTGTGTGTGTGTGTGTGTGTGTGTGTGTGTGTGTGTGGGATTTACCCCTGAACCACTGCCGCCCCGCCCCCTGAATAATAGCTGTACAGCAGGGGTTTTCAACAGGTGGTCCGGGGACCACCAGTGGTCCCTGAGAGGGTTCCAGGTGGTCCCCAGCTAAGTTGGTTAACCAGATGTAACTCTTGAGAACGTAAAAATGAAACCAAATGGACCCTTGCGGGTCCATTTGGTTTCATTTTCACACTCTCAAGAGTTAAAATATTCATCATCTGAATTAGCCCCAAGTCTACACAACTAGAAGATGAAAGAAATCTTTAGTTTTGGGGTCTGTGGGGCTAAAATGCCATCAAGTGGTGGTCCGTGGCTCAAATGCTGAATAAATGGTGGTCCCTGGAGTCAAAAAGGTTGAAAACCACTGCTGTACAGTACAGTAATCTCCACACAGTGTTTTGATCTCTGCTATACAACCATGGGGTAGTAAACCATGGAGTTTACTGCCCTCTACTGGATGACATGGTGTACTACACAAAGGCAGATCTGGGACTGCAATGTTGTTGTTGTTTTTTTAATTCACCTTAATTTAAGTGAGTGAGTGATTTGATTTTAAAAGCCCTTTATTAGAACTACTCCTGAAATCATTCCCCATCCAATCAACAACACCAGGGGTTTTCGACAGGTGGTCCCTGAGAGGGTTCCAGGTGGTCCTCAGCTAAGTTGGTTAACCAGATGTAACTCTTGAGAAGGTAGAAATGAAACCAAATGGACCCTTGCGGGTCCATTTGGTTTCATTTTTACACTCTCAAGAGTTAAAATATTCATCATCCGAATTAGCCCCAAGGCTACACAACTAGAAGATGGACAAAAGCAAAATAAATCTTTAGTTTTGGGGTCTGTGGGGCTAAAATGTTCTCAAGTGGTGGTCCGTGGCTGAAAAATGCTGAATAAATGGTGGACCCTGGAGTCAAAAAGGTTGAAAACCACTGAACTACACCAGTACAGAATACAAACATGGTACACTATAGGCCTAACCCTGGACTGGGCAAATAACAAGACAAAAAAACATAGGCCTACTTTTGCCCCCAAAATATTTTAGATGTGAGAAGTGGAGGGACGTGGGGGACGAAACTGGCCTCTGTAAAACAAAAATGTATATAAAATCCCTCCACCCACCCCCCTCTCCTCCATTTCTCTTTTCCCTTTTTACCTCCACTATGATTTTACCTCCATGATTTGCTGCTTCTGACTTCACTGAAGTAGTTGTTTTGTATGTATTTGAATGCCTTAATGAAATGAACAAGTTGGACACTATTGTAAACAAGTGTATGCTTAACTAGTGTGTCCAATCAGCTCTGTCAGATTTGATGCAGTTGTACTTGAATTGTACTGTAATTCTCCAAGCTGTTATCAGTTTTGTAGCAGTGTGGACTTGACTTGTACTGTAACTCTCATCTCTGTTAATAAAATCATTCATTCATTCATTCATTCATTCATTCATTCATTCACTCAGCTAAGTTGGTTAACCAGATGTAACTCTTGAGAATGTAAAAATGAAACCAAATGGACCCTTGCGGGTCCATTTGGTTTCATTTTTACACCCTCAAGAGTTAAAATATTCATCATCTGAATTAGCCCAAGTCTACACAACTAGAAGATGGACAAAAGCAAAAGGAGTCTTTAGTTTTGGAGTCTGTGGGGCTAAAATGTTCTCAAATGGTGGTCCGTGGCTCAAATGCTGAATAAATGGTGGGCCCTGGGGTCAAAAAGGTTGAAAACCACTGAACTACACCAGTACAGAATACAAACATGGTACACTATAGGCCTAACCCTGGACAAGGCAAATAACAAGACAAAAAAACATAGGCCTACTTTTGCCCCCAAAATATTTTAGATGTGAGAAGTGGAGGGACGTGGGGGACACCACCTGCTACAAGTTCATCAGAGCCTTAGAAATAGACAGAGTTGCGAAATTGAGGGGACAGAAAATAGTCTGGTCACGTGGTTCTAGTACTCGCGTGAGCCCATAGGCTCCAATGCTTTCGGTAACTTCCGGCTGTCCCTATCCCAATAGAAGTCTATGTAGAGGAGCCGCCATTGCACTGGCCCAATAAAGTGAACGGAGTTGGCGTAACTCTGTATTTCCAAGGCTCTGAAGTTGATGCACAAAACGTTCCTCTTTCAAACACGATAAATTGGCGAGTTCAAGTAAACCACCGACAGCCAGCAAAACCTCCTCCACCACCACCATAACATTAGGCTGGGAACCAAACCAGCAGCACACCATCCATGTTTAATGGACTGTCTACTCTATCCTCTGCCCAACTCACGCCAAAACAGCCTTAAAGTTGCTTCACAAAACCAGCGAAATGAAATGAAAAGATGATCTTATCTTACCTGAGCATGATGGGCCAAAGAGAAACACAAGTTTAGTCGGCTATAATCCATAATCCAAAGGGAGGTCTCTCTCTCACACACACACACACCCCGTGCTACTGACATGTTCATGAGCTACTTTACGGTCTGTCAGTAAATAAAAGTGCTGAAACTTGGGAGGCGTTGTGGTTTCTATCAGAGCCTTAAGAAATAGACAGAGTTACGCCAACTCCGTTCACTTCATAGGGCCAGTCCAATGGCGGCTCCTCTACACCGACTTCTACTGGATCATAGTGACAGTAAATAGTGACAGCCGGAAGTTTCTGAATGCATTGGAGTCTATGGGCTCACGCGAGCAAATTAACCACGTGACCAGGCTGTTTTCTGTCCCCTCAATGTCGCAACTCTGTCTATTTCTAAGGCTCTGGTTTCTATGAACGGCTCGTGCCTGCTGTCCATTGCATCCAGTGTTGCCAACTTGGCGCATTTGTCGCTGTATTTAGCGCTTTTTCAGACCCCCCTAGCGCCAAAATTAGTGGAAAAACTCCTGGCGGAAAATCTAGTGCTTTTTGGCTGGTGAGTTGGGGGGAAATTGATTGACAGGCGCCAGAGATAAAACCCTCATTTTTCACCATTTCTCCTCCTATGACAGTGGTTTTCAACTAGTGGTCCCCAGGCTAAATGATGGATAGTTGGTTAGCCAGATGTAACTCTTTGAGAGTGTAAAAATGAAACCAAATGGACCCTTGCGGGTCCATTTGGTTTCATTTTTACGCTCTCAAGAGTTAAAATATTCATCATGTGAATTATCCCAAGTCCACACAACTAGAGAATGTAGAAGATTAATGGTCATTTTGATCTGTATGTTCCAGGCGAGCATCTAGCACATTCTAGTGCATTTTGGAAGTGCCACTAGTGCATTTTGGATTTTGGCAGTTGGCAACACTGATTGCATCATGTGCACATATACAGGTGGTAGCTTATACACACTAGGGACGTTCAGTGACGAATGATGAGCGCTTCCAAACTCCAGTACTTAGAAAATATAGAAGATGTAGGCCGAACTTTTTGAGAGCGTAAAAATGAAACCAAATGGACCCTCACTTGGACTCTGAGCAAGTGTAATATATCAATAGTGCTATTACATATTACGAAAAAAAAAAAATACAAATATTACAAATTATTACAAAAAAAAAAACGTTTTAAAAATATATATAATTAAAGCTAAGGGAAGTGATTTGAAATTCATGGTGTAGTACCAGCCTGGTGCACCTGGTGCACAGTTACAGTATAGGACATGAAAAATAAGCAACAATCAGTCCCAACAGCACACCACCATTATGTCTGCCGTAGAAAAAATAAAAATATATATTAAAAATGATTACTAGCGAATAACGAATAGTAAATTAAAGTCGAATAGTGGTTTGCTAGTCGAATAATCGAATAGTTGAATATTTAGTTAATGCCCTACACTGTAATAAAGTATAGGGCCCACTGTGCGACTGCAAGAGTTGTGTCATAGCATGGTGCATGGAGCTAAATGAGGCTACCATGTTGAGCTTGGTGAAAACCCATATGGAAAATATTTGATATTTTAAATGATAACTTGTGAAAATGACTGTGTCTACTGAGGACAAAGTGCATACATTAACATCAGCAGAAAATGAGTCACTGCCTCCCCACATAAAAACACATTTATGGCCAATCTGACAGTAGTCTGACAGGAGTCACATGACAGACAGGACTCATATCTGACTGACAGATCAGATAATGTGTTGATATATCCTGCAGCCTGAAGGTGGCACTGTGGAGCTTTTATTTGCTGAATGGCTTTTATTTTACTGTATTTACAATCTGTATAGAATACAGTATGTTAATACAATATAACTATCTGTATGGTAGAGTATGTTAATACAATATAACTATCTGTAGAGTATGTTAATACAATATAACTATCTGTATGTTAATACAATATAACTATCTGTAGAGTATGTTAATACAATATAACTATCTGTAAGGTAGAGTATGTTAATACAATATAACTGGTGGTTGTATTTTGACCTTCCTGCTCTTCTATTGAGACATTTAGAATGGTGTCAAAGGTCATGTGGATCTGACACTAATTCTGACCTCATGGTGAATATTCAGTTTATCCCCTGAACAAGCAGGACGGCTCTATTGGCTCAATGGTAAAACTGTCAGCAGGAAAGCAGGTTCAAATCCAGGGTAGTAGAGGAACGTTACATATAGTAGAGCTGCTTTAACTGGAATAAACCTCAGGCACAAATAGACTCTATAAAACATGTGGAATATTTAACACACTGACCTGGGATCAGAGTCATATAAAATTTTATAACAAACGTTTTAAACATGGGAGTCAATATTGATGCAATACTGAACTCAAATAACAGATATGATTCTTTATGTGGTAGATCATGTTTATTTAATTTTCCAAATAATTCCTATACATAGGTGTCTTTCTTTCAGATCTATAATTTCAACATAAATCAAAGGTACGGTACATAGTTATCTACACACTAAATAAAACAATCATTACCATAAGAAAAAAGTAAAAAGTTGATCATAATTGGCAGATATTTGGACAGCCTGTTCTGACTCACAGACATTTTATTTAGCACTAGGTTAATGATACAGTACTGTGTAACAAGAGCCACTGCCATTAATATCAACATAAATAATATTATCAGGTTATTAATGTTAACATGATTACCATTTAACAGACATTTCATTTCATGTTTTTATACTGTAAATATTTTTTCATCATCATCATCATCATCATCATCATCATCATCATCATCATCATCATCATCATCATGTCTATGATACATTACCCACAGTTAAACTGATCTAGGTAAAATCTTCAGAGTACTACCACCATTAGCACCAGTGCAAATTAATGGAAAGAGTGTTTCAGTGAACCTGTGTGTGAAGGTGTGTATGTGTGTGTTAGTATCAGGATCACAGAATGACAGCTTTCCTTTATTCCAGTCCAGCTGGACTCTGATCCTCTGAGGTTTCTGATTCACTGAGAGAACAGTGTCTGACCCCGAGGACGACCCTAGTGGTCTGGAGGATGCTGTGTATTTACCTTCACCTAACCTTATGTTCCAGTATGGACCCCCTGTGTTCCCCTTCCTCTGAAAGGACTCTGCTAACACACCTACTAGCCAGTATGTATTGTCTCCAACCTCAACATCCCAGCTGTGAGTCCCTGAGTTAAAGCCCTCAGAACCAAGGACTAAGCCAAGCTGGTCAAACCTCTCTGTGTTGTCAGGGAGCTTCTGTTTCTCTCCACGTCTCACACTGGTCAGATCATCAGACAGGGTGTATTCTGGCCAGGCAGTGTTGGGGTCCAGAATGACAGGAGTGTAGGAGACAATGTCCTTCATCTTGTCCCAGACTCTGAAGCTCAGGTTGCCCAGGTGTTTGGCCACGTCTATCAGTGCTCCTGAGACCGGCTGTGGGTCCTGCAGTGTGAGCTGGACTCTTTCCATGGTGGTCTTGTAGTTCTGCAGGAATGAGATGTGTTCAGCTCTCAGCTCCTCCTCTATGGCTCTGATCGCGTTTGAAACGGTTGATATGTCTCTGTTCAGAGCCTCGATCTTCTCCTTCATCATCTGACTCTTCTGCTGCTCTTCCTCCCTCAGTTTGGTGATCCTGGCCTCCTCTTCATCATGTAGGAACTGATGAAGCTTCTTAAACTGTTCCTTCATCTGCGTCTCTGTGTGTCGGGTCTGGAATGTTATGTGTTCTGCTGTTTGGTCATAGTTTGTTTTCACGTTATTGAAGACCTCTAGCTTCTCTTGTAAAGGCTTCAGTAATTTCTGGACTTCCTTCTTCTGCTCCAGAGCAGCTTCTTTGATGGACCTGAAACGGTGGTTGGTGTGATTTTCTGAATCTAGACACACAACACACACTGGCTGTTGACACTCCAGACAGGACAGTTTGAGTTTCTCAGCATGCAGACTGCAGAGATCCTCAGCCTCAGACCCTGCTGAGGTTTTCAGCTGTCTCTGCCGTGTGAAGGTCTCACACAGGTTCTTCAGAACCAGGTTACATGGGGGACGATCCGTCAAAGATATTTCCTTACAAACTGGACATTCCTTTACTTCCTTCTCTTTCCACCAGTCCTGCAGACAGTCTTTACAGAAGCTGTGGCTACAGGACAGGAGAACAGGATCTTTAAAGATGTCACAACACACAGGACAGGACAAGTCCTCTTCTGAAAAAGAAACCTTGGCAGCCATTTAGCCTTTTCAGTCAAGCTACAAACACTCTGATCAAAACAGTAAATCCAGCCAGTCAGTCGTGGTAACACTCCCTGTTCTAGAATGTTCCCTGAAGTTTACTTTCACTTTGACTCCTGATTCTTGTTAAAGTCCATTCAGTTGACAAACGGAGACAGCAGCAGATTATTCCAGTGATCTGGATCAGTATTAATTCTTGTTAAAGTCCATTCAGTTGACAGATAGAGTTTGCAGCAGGTATTTCCAGTGGGTTTGGGTCAGAATTAACTCCCGTAGCCTTTACAAATACAGTCTGTCCTTCCTCAGTGAGAACTGAAGCACAGTCTCTCTGTCTCCGATGAGTCAGGCAAGGGGTGGGGCTTTGACACACCTGTTGCAAAGTGCGCGCGCACACACACACACACACACACACACACACACACACACACACACACACACACACACACACACACACACACACACACACACACACACACACACACACACACACACACACACACACACACACACACACAGACTGATTTTCTTTTTGCACAACATACTGCTGCTATCCTATCCTATCCTCTTGCACATGTATACCTCACCTTTTATAGTAGGCTGTATGTTGTCTGTTTAGTTGTAGCTTATATAGTCTTGTATATAGCTTTTAGATTTTCAGTTGTAGTTTCTAGCTGTAGTATTGTAGTGTCTAGTATATACAGTTGTGCTGTAGCTAGCTGTCTGTTAGCTTCACACTACTGCCACTTTATCACACCTGGTTAGCTTAGCACCTTCACCTCAGGTTAGGTGTACAGTTTGCACTTTACTGGTCTGCTGCACTATTGTTTGTCTCGTCTATATATTGTCTCGGCTTTGTCTTATTGCACTGTCTATTGTCTTATTGCACTGTCTATTGTCTTGACTATTGTCTTATTGCACTGTCTATTGTCTTGACTATTGTCTTATTGCACTGTCTATTGTCTTGACTATTGTCTTATTGCACTGTCTATTGTCTTATTGCACAGTGGAAAATGGAAACGCTATTTCATTCCTGTATATGTCCTGACATACACTGGAGTGACAAATAAAAAACCTTGAACCTTGATACTGTAGCCTAGTGGATTGGTTGGTTGTACAAACTCTCTTATTGTGGAAATTCAAAGTGTTTTACAATATACATCTAATCACATCAACAGATACAGCTGCTGTATAGTCCAGTAACCTGCCTGCTCGTGTACACACAAAATCTGTATTATTTATTTAACATTTTGGAAGCAAACTCCTACATCTCTCCATCGTTTTGTGTGGCACCTTAAATTAACCTATATGCACTGCAAAAAAGGCAGTCTAAATATAAGAATATATATACAGTATATATATATATATATATATATATATATATATATATATATATATATATATTATATATAATATATATATATATATATATATATATATATATATATATATATATGTGTGTGTGTGTGTGTGTGTGTGTGTGTGTGTGTGTGTGTGTGTGTGTGTGTGTGTGTGTGTGTGTGTGTGTGTGTGTGTGCATGTGTGTATTCAAGATTAACAGTATTAGTACTAGAAACAAGCAAAATAATCTGTCCGTGGAGTAAGTGAATTGTAGTTGGTAAGAATTCTTGTAATAAGAAATATGTTCTAAAAACAAGGTTGATCGTATCCAATCTTATACAATTTTCTCTTGGTTAGTATATCCTTATTAAAACAAGACTAATCACACTTCTAGATTTAACATTACAAGACTTGCTTAGTTCAGAGTTTTTTGCAGTGTGAAAAGGCACACTTAAATCAGATTTACTTACTTGCCTGTATAATTTGTGGTGGAAGGCTATAGTTTTTTTTTTATTATTATTTTTTTTTTATCTTTTCATGAAATTGTAAATATATTTAGTCTTAGTTTGGATCATCATTAGATTAGTTTTCATTTAGCTTTTATTTAGTTTTATCAGTGAAAAAATGGTAGCCCAACATTGTTTTAATCATAGTTTTAGTGGACAGAATCAAATGGTTCAGATTTCTCCTTCCTTCTCTTGGGAGATGAAAACATCTGTTCACATTTAATCATACAGGATTTACATTATGTAATAATAGTTTTGTCAAGAACAATATTTACACATGAATGAAAAAAAGTATTGCTTTTATCTGTTCTAATGAGCAATAGAATAACGCCAACAATCACACCCACGTGAGCTGAGTGGTGCAGACTGCCCGACAATACTGCTAACTGCAGTTATTATTAGACCTGTGCCTAAAAATGAAACCAAATGGACGCTTGCGGATCCATTGGGTTTCATTTCTTCGCTCTCAACAGTTACATCTGGTTCACTAACTTTCCATCATTTAGCCTCGGGCAGAAATAGACTCTATAAAAATTGTAATATTTAACACACTGACCTGTGAAGTTTTAAAGTATTAAACATGGGATTCAATATTGATGCAACTGAACTCAAATAACAGATTCTTGATTCTTTATGTGGTAGATCATGTTTATTCCAGGTGGTCCCCAGCTAAGTTGTTTAACTAGATGTAACTCTTGAGAACGTAAAAATGAAACCAAATGGACCCTGGTTAAAATAGTCATCATGTGAATTAGTCCTAATCTACACAACTAGAAGATTAATGGTCATGGACAGAATCAAAGGAAATCTTAAGTTTGGGGGGTCCGTGGGGCTAAAATGTCCTCAGATGGTGGTCTGTGGCTCAAATGCTGAATAAATGGAGGGCCCTGGGATGAAAAAGGTTGAAAACCCCTGCTATATACAGTATAGATGTATTTTTTTCCTCCAGATTTATATTTTCAACAGAATCAAAGTTAAATATGCATCACCAAATAAAACAAAATACAACAGTAAAAGTATGTCTTGTACATTATGTACACCTTAAAATTAGTTCAATTTATAGTCGGCCTAATAATAGCCATCAAATGATTACTAATATTAAAGTTTGTCCTCCTGCCCTCCAGTAGAACAGGTTAAATCCAGACCATCTGTGCTGTGAGATTGTACATCTTAAATTTGGGGCGCCTGTGGCTCAGGAGGTAGAGCAGATCGTCCAATGACCCGTGGGTCGGCGGTTCGAATCCCAGCTCCTCCTGTCTATGTGTCGAAGTGTCCTTGGGCAAGACACTGAACCCCAAATTGCCTCCAATGAGTTGGTCAGTGTGAGCTTGTTGCCACCATTGGTGTGTGAATGTGGGAAGTTTAGGACGCTGGGCGTCGACTGTTCGCCGCTCTACTTCCTAATGTATGAATGGACCATGGTAAAGCGCTTTGAGCACTTGGAAAAGCGCTATAAAATGCAATCCATTATCTTTATATTTTTGAACACTTTTCAAAACATCTTGAAAGTGTGAGAATTACTGATAAAGAAGGCATTTGTAGAATCTGCTTCAGGTTTAAACAGGTAAAGTATACAGCACCTATTATACCAATTCTAACAACAACCATTGCCATTAATATGGACAATAATATCATCAGGTTATTAGTGGAAACATAATTGCCACTACTGACATGCAGGGGTGGATCTAGGCATGGGCATGGGGGGCAATGCCTCCCTAAATGCCCAGTCCTTCCCACCAAACACAATGGCATGCAAAACAACCCAAAGATATTTCAAATTAAAGTGCTTATATTTAAAATGATGTGAAACACTACTACTGCTACTAACTAACTAACTACAGCTGTGTCACCACTAAACCAACAGCATTCCATCATTGAAAACAGAAAACTCTCTGAGTCAGACCTTTAGCTTTATGCATGCTGCGTGTCTGTTGCAACTTCAACAACAAGTGATGTTATTATTGATGCTTAATAAAAGTCATGTAACCGAAAATGTTATGGGTGCGACTTCATGCGATGAAGCCGCACCCATAACATTTTCCCTAGCCCCCCCCCCCCAGTTGGGAAATGTTATATCCGCTCCTGCTGACATGTAATGTGTAGCATCAACATCAATGTTTTATGAATCATTCATCATCATAACATTCATATAATTATTACTTGCGTGAACGGAGTAGGCACAAGTAAGGCGATCGGTGCGCGGTATTCGGTGGTCGGTCCCTCCTAAGTAGAAGACCTTTATAGCTGATGTCATTTGTATTGTGCAACTTGTGCAAGTTTGCACTCAGCCGAGTGCAGATCTAGTCTGCTTTGTTTTCATCACTACATTCACCATCATCTAACTACATTGTCTGGTCTACACTGATCTAGGTAAGATCTTCAGAGTACCACCATCACCAGTGACAATGTATGGAAAGAGTGTTTCAGTGAACCTGTGTGTGAAGGTGTGTATGTGTGTGTTAGTATCAGGATCACAGAATGACAGCTTTCCTTCATTCCAGTCCAGCTGGACTCTGATCCTCTGAGGTTTCTGATTCACTGAGAGAACAGTGACTGACCCTGGTGGTGTGGAGCATGCTGTGTATTTACCTTCCATTAACCCCATTCTCCATTCTGGACCCCCTGTGTTTCCCTTCCTCTGATAGGACTCTGCTAACACACCTACTGTCCAGTGTGTATCGTCTCCAACTTCAACATCCCAGCTGTGAGTCCCTGAGTTAAAGCTCTCAGAACCAAGGACATAGCCATAGTGGTCAAACCTCTCTGTGTTGTCAGGGAGATTCTGTCTCTCTCCCCATGTCATGCTGGTCAGATCATCAGACAGGGTGTGTCCTGGATGTGCAGTGTTGGGGTCCAGAATGACAGGAGTGTAGGAGACAATGTCCTTCATCTTGTCCCAGACTCTGAAGCTCAGGTTGCCCAGGTGTTTGGCCACGTCTATCAGTGCTCCTGAGACCGGCTGTGGGTCCTGCAGTGTGAGCTGGACTCTTTCCATGGTGGTCTTGTAGTTCTGCAGGAATGAGATGTGTTCAGCTCTCAGCTCCTCCTCTATGGCTCTGATGGCATTTGAAACAGTTGATATGTCTCTGTTCAGAGCCTCGATCTTCTCCTTCATCATCTGACTCTTCTGCTGCTCTTCCTCCCTCAGTTTGGTGATCCTGGCCTCCTCTTCATCATGTAGAAACTGATGAAGCTTCTTAAACTGTTCCTTCATCTGTGTCTCTGTGTGTCGGGTCTGGAGCGTTATGTGTTCTGCTGTCTGGTCATAGTTTGTTTTTGTTTTATTGAAGACCTCTAGCTTCTCCTGTAAAGGCTTCAGTAATTTCTGGACTTCTTTCTTGTGCTCCAGAGCAGCTTCATTGATGGGTCTGAAACGGTGGTCGGTGTGAGTTTCAGAATGAAGACACACAACACACACTGGCTGGTGACACTCCATACAGAACAGTTTGAGTTTCTCAGCATGCAGACTGCAGAGATCCTCAACCTCAGACCCTGTTGACGTTCTCCTCTGTCTCTCCTGTGTGAAAGCCTCACACAGGTTCTTCAGAACCAGGTTACGAGGCGGACTATCCGTCAAAGATATTTCCTTACAAACTGGACATTGCTTTATTCTCTTCTCTCTCCACCAGTCCTGCAGACAGTCTTTACAGAAGCTGTGGCTACAGGACAGGAGAACAGGATCTTTAAAGATGTCACAACACACAGGACAGGAAACATCCTCTTCAGAAAGAGACACCTTAGCAGCCATTTAGTCTTTTCAGTAAAGCTACAAACACTCTGAACAAAACAGGAGAAGCAGCCGGTCAGTCGTTGTAACACTAACCTATTCTAGAATGTTCCTTTCACTTACTTTACTTTCACTTTGACTCCTGTTTCTTATTAAAGTCCATTCAGTTGACAAACAGAGACAGCAGCAGATTGTTCCTGGCAGCAGATTGTTCCTGGCCAATATTAAGTTGAAAGATAGAGTTTTCAGCAGGTATTGCCAGTGGTTTGGGTCAGTATTAACTCCTGTAGCTTTTAGAAATACAGTTCGTTCTTCCTTCGTGAGATCCAAAGTGCAGTCTCTCTCTCTCTCTCTCGGTCTCACATGAGTCAGGCAAGGGGTGGAGCTTTGACAGACTTGTTGCCCAAGTTCACAAACACGCGCGTGCACACGCGCACGCACGCACACACACACACACACACACACACACACACACACACACACACACACACACACACACACACACACACACACACACACACACACACACAGAGAGAGATAGAGAGAGAGAGACAGAGACAGAGAGAGAGAGAGAGAGAGATAGAGGGGGGGGGGGGTCCATTTGCAAAACACACAGGGCTCCATTTCTGTTACCGCTAAACGCCTTATCCCATATCCCTTTTTAAACTATTTAAAAAAAAAAAAAACATTTTTCAATAGTTTAAATGGCCAGTCTACAAGCTCACAATGTGTCAATAGATTGGCACACTGAACTATTCCAAAATGTTTTTCAAAATAGTAAAAAAAAATGATAAGGGGTTTAGGATAAGGGGTTTAGATGGTAACGAAAATGGAGCCCCTACTGTATACTGAATTAGCTGAATGTACAAAGTCAGGACAATTATTCATATTATGTGTTTTCTTGTCTCATTGGAATCTGACCAAAGTGTTTTTCAATGTACACCATAATGTCATTAACCATTGTACATATCATTAGAGACAGACGCTGTATATTCCAGTCACCTGCCTGCTCTGTATGAACAGTTAAGGGTTCAATGTGTATTACCCTATTGCAGGGGTTTTCAACCTTTTTCATCCCAGGGACCACCATTTGTTAAGAATTTGAGCCACGGACCACCATGTGATGACATTTAGGCCCACAGACCCAAAATCCAAAGATTTATTTTTTTTTATCTACAATTCCAGGCTGGATTTCAGAAACATTCAACATTCAAACCTAGATCTCTAGTTGTGTAGATTTGGGCTAGTTCAGATGATGCATATTTTAACTCTTGAGAGTGTAAAAATGAAACCAAATGGACCCGCAAGGGTCCATTTGGTTTCATTTTTACGTTCTCAAGAGTTACATCTGGTTAAACAACTTAGCTGGGGACCACCTGGAACCCTCTCAAGGACCACTGGTGGTCCCCGGACCACCTGTTGAAAACCCCTGCCCTATTGGTCTGAATATAAGACCATGCTTTTTTCTCCCAATGATAACTCTAGAAAATTCACTCATCTTATATTTGGGGGCTATATTATTTGACATTCAATGTTCTTTTTCCATAAATGAGTCTTAAATAATGGGGGTCGTCTTATAACTGAGTCGTCTTATATTCGGGACAATACGGTATTTATTTCACATTGTGAATTCAAGCTTCAACATTTTTTCGTGTGTGCTGCCTGCACACATATGAAAAGGCAGAATTATTTATTTTATTTTTATTTTTTTCAAATCAGATTTGCCTGTATGATTTGTGATGGAAGAATAGTTTTTATCGGTTGATGAAATTGTACATACAGTGTATTTAGTCTTAGATTATGTCTGAGGAAGAGCATTTCTATGGTGCTCGAAACATTACTCACCTTTATGGTGCAATAAAAGGTACCAGTCCAGCATCTGAGCCCTCAGTGTGTGAGCTTTTCTTTATCATTTTTGACATATTTAGTCTTAGTCATCATAGGTTAGGTTTTATTTAGCTTTTATTGAGTTTGGTCAGTGAAAAAAAAAATGGAGTACATTTATTTTTTCTATCATAGTCTTAGTTGACAGCAGTGTTGTAGTGGTACTTTTAGAAGTGGGGGGGACGCCTCTGAAAGGGGAATTCCCCACTTTTTTTTCTGAGAGTGTACAAATGTGAACCAAATGGACCCTAGCGGGTCCATTTGGTTCCATTTGTACACTCTCAGAAAAAAGGAAACTCATTAACATGGTGGAACACATCTTGATGATGTCATTAAGATGTGTTTCAGTCACCATGCTAATGATTTTTTTCAGACCCAAAAATATTTTAGATGTGATTAGTGGGGGGACGCCGTCCCCCCGCGTCCCCCCTCCACTACACCACTGGTTGACAGAATGAAATGATTCAGACATCCACTTCCTGGGAGAAGGACGTATATCTCTATACAGCTCATCATACAGAAGTCAAAGTCTGTAATATCAGTGTTCACATGACAATAATTTCATGGAAAAACATGATCTCAAAAGTAACAGTGACCTGATTTGGGAATTACAAAAACAAAAATCACACCCATGTGAACCGAGAGGTGCAGGCGGCCCCATATGGAAAAACATTATATGCAAAGTGCACGTTTTTATAAGAGAATAAAGTTAATATAAGAACCATAGTATTTCTTTGTAAAGTCAAACATATACTTTTGTAATTTATAAGGATAATACATGGCATGTAGTATTTTTCTACTAAATTGGCTTGTTTGAAAGGTGCCACTTTCAAGAGATGGCATATCAAGTCCCCCCCCCCCCCCCATATGGGGTTCAACAATGCTGGCTATTAGGCCTATAGTTCCTAGACCAGTTCCCATTGGTCACCGTCCCACTTGGGAATGATGCAAGTTGGGACTGGTATGCAATATCCTGTTTATCCTGGTTTATGTCCGTTTGTCTGTTTGTGTCTACAGAGTGTAAACTGAATGTGAAACCAAATGTCTGAGCTGCCCTCTAGCCTAGTGGTCCAGGACCATGACACATATAGGCTCTGGGCGTCGTGTGTTCGAATCCTGGTCATGACAGCGTTTTCTGCATGTCTCTAGAAGAATACAATACTGCATGGAGAGACACAATGCAGGGCTTGACACTAACACTTGCCCGCTTGCCCGGGGCAAGTAAAAAAAAATTGGGCAAGTGAAGACTGCTACCTGGTTGCCCGATCGGGCAAGTGTGCAACTTGGTGCACTATAACACAACACAATATAAATGTGTCTTGAAGGCAGTCATTGCACTCTGCCTCTGTGTCTTTCCCTGCTTTCTAGATATCCACAATTCCAGGCTGGATTTGGGAAACAAAACAGGCAAATTAACATACACATCAAAGTGACCATTAATCTTCTACATTCTCTAGTTGTGTAGACCTGGGCTAATTAAGATGATGAATTTTAACTCTTGAGAGTGTAAAAATAAAACCAAATGGACCCGCAAGGGTCCATTTGGTTTCATTTTTACGTTCTCAAGAGTTACATCTGCAAAATTTACATCTGCAAAATTTACAATATATTTTTGGGGGGCAAGTGACCATGACCTGAGGGCAAGTAGAACCTGACTTGCACTTGCCCGATGGGCAAGTGCCTCGGAGACCTTAGTGTCAACCCCTGCAATGTATGAGTTTATAGATCTGCTGTTTCCACTAATTTGGGTCCCTGTGAAAACATCTAGGGCTCCATTTACATGACATGCTAAACCCCTTATACCAAACCCCTTATCCATTTACATGACATGCTAAACTCCTTATACCAAACCCCTTATCCATTTACATGACATGCTAAACTCCTTATACCAAACCCCTTATCCATTTACATGACATGCTAAACCCCTTATACCAAACCCCTTATCCATTTACATGACATGCTAAACTCCTTATACCAAACCCCTTATCCATTTACATGACATGCTAAACCCCTTATACCAAACCCTTATCCATTTACATGACATGCTAAACCCCTTATACCAAACCCCTTATCCATTTACATGACATGCTAAACCCCTTATACCAAACCCCTTATCCATTTACATGACATGCTAAACCCCTTATACCAAACCCCTTATCCATTTACATGACATGCTAAACCCCTTATACCAAACCCCTTATCCATTTACATGACATGCTAAACTCCTTATACCAAACCCCCTATCCTTTTTTTATTTTTTTACTATTTTTAAAAACTTTCGGGAATAGTTTAATGTGCCAATCTATTGACGCGTTGTGAGCTTGTAGAATGGCCATTTCAACTATTGAAAAATGTTTTTTAATAGTTTAAAAAGGCAAAGAATTTAAGGGTTAAGTTTTTTTTTTTTTTTTTTTTTTTTTTTTTTTTAGCTGTGACGAAAATCTAGGCCTAAACTCGTTATCCCTTTTTTACTATTTTGAAAAACCTTCTGGAATAGTTCAATGTGGCAATCTATTGACACATTGTGAGCTTGTAGACTGGCCATTTTAACTATTGAAAAATATGTTTTTTAAATAGTTTAAAAAGGCAAAGAAGTTAAGGGATAAGAGGTTTAGAGGTGACGAAAATCTAGGCCTATGTCTGTCTGTGATAGCTGGCCAAATGTGATATTTAAAAAATGTTTCAGTGAGAAACATTTTTACATTGTACATTTTATTTTACATTGTACCCTAAACAGCTCTCAAAAACACTATTTTAGTACGCTAAAAAACGCAGTTGATTCAGACACTATAAAGTGTATGAGTTTTGCTGAGTCTCTAGGCTATAGTGTCGTAATCAACTGTGTGTTTGTTTTTGTTCTAAAAGGGTGAATTTGAGAGCTGTTTTATCATACAAGGTACGTCAATGAAGGGAATATTCTGAAACATCACTGGAACAGTTTTTTTTTAATATCTTGTCTACACTCAAAATTACATCACAACAAAACGGGGCGGCAGTGGCTCAGGGGTAGAGTAACCGGATGGTAACCACAAGGTTGCCGGTTCGATCCCAGGCTCCCGCAGAGTTAGTGTTGAAGTGTCCTTGAGCAAGACACTGAACCCCTAATTGCTCCTGATGTGCTAGTAGGTACCTTGCATGGTTTCCACTGCCATCAGTGTATGAATGTGTGTGTGAATGTGGTGAATGCGATGCACAAGCTATGTAAAGCGCCTTGGATAAAGGCGCTATAGAAATGCACCATTTACCATTTACCAAAACTCAAATAACCAATTTCAATAACATAGCATCTCAATTTCATCACTAATGGTCATTATTCTATAAATATAAAGTTATCTATAAAGGTATCTATAAAGTTATTTTCGTATTCATATAATTATTGCATTATGTATTTATTTAAAAAAAAGTAATACATATATAATAACAACATAATAACAATCTGATAGGAAGCTGTCAATCCATGGTGATCGCTGGCTGACAGATCTAGTGTCAGTTTTACACTTATAAATACAACGGTACGATCAACCATGTTGATTGTACTGTTCCCCCTCCTCCTCCTCCTCCCCCTCCTCTTCCACCTCCTCCCCCTCCTCCTCTCCCTCCTCCTCCTCCTCCCCCTCCTCTTCCACCTCCTCCCCCTCCTCTTCCACCTCCTCCCCCTCCTCTTCCACCTCCTCCTCCACCCTCTCCTCCCCCTCCTCCCCCTCCTCCTCCACCTCCCGCACATCCTCCATCTCCTCATCATCATCATGTCTATATTGTCCAGAGTTAGACTGATGTGGAGGTAAGATCTTCAGAGTACCACCAGGACCAGTGTAAATGTATGGAAAGAGTGTTTCAGTGAAGGTGTGTGTGAAGGTGTGTATGTGTGTGTTAGTATCAGGATCACAGAATGACAGCTTTCCTTCATTCCAGTCCAGCTGGACTCTGATCCTCTGAGGTTTCTGATTCAATGAGAGAACAGTTTCTGACTCTGAGGAGGATGCATAGTATTCACCTTCATGTAACTCTATGTTCCAGAATGGACCCCTTGTGTTTCCCTTCCTCTGATAGGACTCTGCTAACACTCCTACTAACCAGCCTGTACTGTCTCCAACCTCAACATCCCAGCTGTGAGTCCCTGAGTTAAAGCCTTCAGAACCAAGGACATAACCATAGTGGTCAAACCTCTCTGTGTTGTCAGGGAGCTCTTGTTCCTCTCCACGTCTCACACTGGTCAGATCATCAGACAGGATGTAATCTGGGTAGGCAGTGTTGGGGTCCAGAATGACAGGAGTGTAGGAGACAATGTCCTTCATCTTGTCCCAGACTCTGAAGCTCAGGTTGCCCAGGTGTTTGGCCACGTCTATCAGTGCTCCTGAGACCGGCTGTGGGTCCTGCAGTGTGAGCTGGCCTCTTTCCATGGTGGTCTTGTAGTTCTGCAGGAATGAGATGTGTTCAGCTCTCAGCTCCTCCTCTATGGCTCTGATGGCGTTTGAAACGGTTGATATGTCTCTGTTCAGAGCCTCGATCTTCTTCTTCATCATCTGACTCTTCTGCTGCTCTTCCTCCCTCAGTTTGGTGATCCTGGCCTCCTCTTCATCATGTAGAAACTGATGAAGCTTCTTAAACTGTTCCTTCATCTGCGTCTCTGTGTGTCGGGTCTGGAACGTAATGTGTTCAGCTGTATGGTTGTAGTTTGTTTTAGTTTTATTAAAGACCTCTAGCTTCTCCTGTAAAGGCTTCAGTAATTTCTGGAATTCTTTCTTGTGCTCCAGAGCAGCTTCATTGATGGGTCTGAAACGGTGGTCGGTGTGAGTTTCAGAATGAAGACACACAACACACACTGGCTGTTGACACTCCAGACAGAGCAGTTTGAGTTTCTCAGTATGCAGATCACAGAGATCCTCAGACCCTGTTGATGTTCTCTTCCGTCTCTGCTGTATGATGTCATCACACAGGTTCTTCAGAACCAGGTTACGGGGTGGATGATCCGTAGAAGATATTTCCTTGCAAACTGGACATTGGTTTATTCCCTTCGCTCTCCACCAGTTCTGCAGACAGGCTTTACAGAAGCTGTGGCTACAGGACAGGATGACAGGATCTTTAAAGATGTCGCGACACACAGGACAGGAAAGTTCCTCAAACGAAAGAGAACGCTTGGCAGCCATTTAGTCTTCTCAGTAAAGCTACAAACACTGTTGCTCCAGACAGTAAATCCAGTCAGTCAGTCAGTCGTGGTAACACTCTCTGTTCAAGAATGTTGCCTGAAGTTTACTTTCACTTTGACTCCTGTTTTTTGTTAAAGTCCATTCAGTTGGCAGATAAGAGTTTGCAGCAGGTATTATGTCCAGTGGGTTTGGGTCAGAATTAACTCCTGTAGGTTTTAGAAATACAGTCTGTCCTTCCTCAGTGAGAACTGAAATGCAGTCTCTCTGTCTCCGGTGAGTCCGGCAAGGCGTGGGGCTTTGGGTGAGGTATTGCTGCGATGGGGAGACCTGGCATCGACCTGTTGAAACAGCGAAAAAAAAATCAGACAGGTTGACAACGACGTTCTCCGTTCTGCCTCCTCATGCAGAATGAGTTTATTAAGCAATCAATCAATCATTCCTCATTCTGTCTTTTCGTTCAATCAATAAATCAATATACATATTCACTAGGCCTGACCCCAACTAGTCGACTAGTCAGTCGGTGGGGGGCGCTGTCGACTGACAACCTCCCAGTCGAACGTCGTTGTTGTTGTTTTTTTTTTTTTCGTAGGCTACTCTTTTTTTATCATTCCACTTGCGGGGTTGGGGTGGTTAATGCCTAACATAAACAAATGA
The DNA here is from genome assembly GCA_039105355.1 of Benthosema pterotum. Taxonomy (NCBI): domain Eukaryota; kingdom Metazoa; phylum Chordata; class Actinopteri; order Myctophiformes; family Myctophidae; genus Benthosema; species Benthosema pterotum. The sequence continues at coordinate 51,840,687 of CM076975.1, read as the reverse complement.
ACAGAGAGAGCCTATTGTTGAAGTGCTGTCAGATTTAACTGTCAGTAAAAAGTCCGACCCTGCACTCACAAAAAGCCCAGTGGAGAACAGGCCAATGAACCCAGACGGAGCGCTTATCGCAGGATATGAAATCATCGCTGTCCGGCGCGGACGATAATAGGCTACTGTCATTACAACCCTCAAGAAAACACTGGTCCGGGAGATTGACAGACGGTGGGGTCTAAAAGATCCACTCATCCCGAGCAGCATTTACATCCAGTTTGCCGTTCACTTCTCCCAAGCAACGCCAACAAGTTGATTTTCCTCGCACACAACATTAAACGTCTCAACAAGCGGGGCTCTGAACTCTCAGTAAATAAAACAAAGGCCGCGTTCGGCGCAATGTTCTTCATAAACGTAATTGCTATAGTCAATTTTCTGCCCGTGTTAATCCTTTAAAGAGTAGGTATCACGGATATTTCCTTTAAAAACTAATGACGCATATCTATCAATGACCCCCTAAAGATGTCCAGAAAAAAAGTCGTTTCAGAAAAAATACAATATATAGGCAGAGTTGAAGAAAGAAGTTGAGCGCCCCCCCCTGCTTCGCTGAAAAGGGAAGCATTCGGGAAAAGAGCCGAACGTGCCATTGCGTGACGTCTGCAGTGGTACACTCGGCCAACTTCGCAGGTTGTGCAGCTCAGCTTCCGGCTAAAGTTATCCACAGTAGCATAGCATAGCATAGTAGTAGGATAGCCTACTATGCTATGCTATCCAGCACAGGCATTGCGGGGCTGGTTGCATTAGCCCAAGGAAGCTAGCTAACTAGCTTTGACTTCCAACCGGGCTGAATCATTGCATCTATTCTTTTCCTTTTTGAAACTGTTTTTGGTCTTCTCCCGGCAACGCGGACAATTCTAGCCCCCCGGGCCAACATAGAGAGTATTATTTTTAATTATCGATGTGAATTACCGGGGATATTTAGTGAAAATGTGTGTTGGCATATGGGGGGATAGCTAAAATGCTACATCATGCCCGGGTGCCACGGCAGTCCAGCAGCAGTGGATGCAATGACCAAACCCATGTGTTTGGCGTTAAAGTTATTTTCTGTTATTATTACTAGTATTATTACTGGACGATCCCACGGCAGCGGTGTGATTATTATTTCTTGTATCTAAGAAGTTGAACTAGAGATGGGAGCGGAGGGACGGAGCAGAGAGTGGGGTTCCGACGGAGCTAATGTTCTTCTAATATTCAGATTCCGAATGACGCTCAATAATAATGGTTGATTGTTCTCATTGTTGAATACAGAGGCTATACCTCAATGAAGTGAAACGGACTGCCATTCTGTTTCACTCGTCTCACTTCATTATTTACTTGAATCACAAAGAAAAAATAAGGTAGTATTTTTACGGTGCTGATTCAGGGCTGAGCCAGGCTATACAGAGGCTTTATTTATACTGCAATACGACCGTCATTATGCCATATGGTTTACATCTGGTCGAAATAATTCTGGTTATAACAATATTACTGATTATAACTCCCCGCCTTGCTCACATTAAAGAGCTATTTTTTATCTTATAGCCTATATTACGTTATATAGATAACTAGCTGGGGAGAGAACAGGAAGAAGTTACTACATACATTAGAGTCTATGGGCTCGCGCAAGTACATGAACCACGTAACCAGACTATTTTCTGCCCCCTCAATATCGCAACTCTGTCTATTTCCCCCCCATACCGACACCGAGTAAACCTCACTAGCCTGCCCAAGGGACGTAATCTCTTCATGGGCAGGCTAGCAAGCGTGGCCCGCTGGAACCAGCCTGGAGGTGTTGGATACAGTGACTCAAGAAAGACACGCCCCCCAAGCCTGTGTAGAAATGCGAGCCGTGCACAGCCGTGTTTCCCCGTAGATAATGCAAAAACGGCTGGCGGATTATTTACAAAAAATCTCGAGTGCATAGTATAGCGGTCCCTGGTCATGCTAACCAAAAAAGATTTTTATTTACTTCATTAACATGACGCTAAAATAATGGAATTCCGAGGAGTTTTTAACATGTGTTCCTATGTGTTCCTAGAGGTGTGACGTCAGCGTGTTCTACTGGTGACGCGCTGTTTTGGCTCGGGCATTTCCGAGCTGGTGGGAGGGGTTTTTCAGAAGAGTGTCCTCCGACCCGATACAGCATAGAAACGGCTTTATATAGCCATATGTTTGCATTTTCGAATGTTATCACAACTTTGTCATAGTTAAAATGAGAAAAAGTTGATATTAGCATGATACCCTGTCTTTAAAAAGACAGAAAGCCGTTCTTCTTTTTCGCATAGGCTGCAGCTGCGTCCCAGTGTAGGCTAAAATAGAGGTGCTTCTCAAGGGAGAAGGGAAAATACAGACCCGGATTCACAAGCCTGGCTAGGGGGGGCTGGAAGATTGCCAGGCGGGGCAACTCTAAGGTTTTTCACACCAAGGAACCGGAATTATCCTCATTTGATGAGATCAGAAACGTCATAAGAGAAGATATTTGATCCCCGTAAGCTTTGATTTGAGGAGAAAGACGCACGTTTGGGTGGCACTGCCCTCCCCTGTCCCATGTAGATCCGGCCCTGGATTTGACCAGAAACTCCGCCACTATAGCCTACTGTAGAGCCAGCTGCATGGCCGTGCGGTAACACGGGCATCGACAAGCGATGCAGCGTGGATTCCTTCGCCTAGACGTTTTTATCGCAAAAAACAATATAATAAAAACAGGAAAATATTCGGTTCGGCACAAACACATGCTTATAGAAAAAAAAAGTTTAGTGCTGAGAGAGAGAGACAGAGACAGAGAGAGAGGCCGCAATTGAAATGCAAATGTCGACTAACGGCAGATTTATTCATATTAATTTCGACTATAGAAATCCTTAGTCGGGGACAGGCCTAATATTCACAATAGTCTTGTTCTTCACCACTTTTCAACTTATCTTCATACTGTATAATAGGTCCTCACTAATCTACATGATAAAATACGACTATTTTTTCTACTCAGTCTGTGTCTCACAGGAAACCTGTGTCCTCCAATGACATCATCATTCTGCAGATTTTTTAAACAATGCTTTTAGAAAATATATATTTATATTATCGTGGGAACGGAAGCTGCCATTTTTGCATTGCGACTTTTCAGGAATAGAAAGCCTGCAGTTTCTATTAGCTTGGATTCCACCATTGATGATGTCATTGGAAGAAGTTTCTGAACTGTCCACAGCCCTCCTGTGAGACACAGACTGAGTAGAAAAAATTGTGGTATTTTATCAAGTACATTAGTAGAAGATACACTGAAAAGTGTTGAAGTGGTCTTTAAATTCACATTTCAGTGCAATAACCATTTTTAGTCACTTTCATAACCATAAAGCATCTGTATAGTGCATATTGGTCAATGTGGATATTCAACCAGCATCAGGGGGTAGTGGAGGGGGGACGTGGCGGGACGGCGTCCCTCCACTTCTCACATCTAAAACATTTTTGGGGCAAAAGTAGGCCTATGTTTTTTGTCTTGTCATTTATTTTCATGGATACAATTAGGCACTGTAAACAATCTTTCTCAATGTGCCATCCTTGTTTGAATAGCGTGTCTGTGTGTGTTGCGCAGGTGCACGCAAATGCGTATGCAAATGCAAGTGTAAATGCACGTGTCCTAAAGGGGAATTCCACTCATTTTGAATATTTTACTATGTTATTAATATACCTTAGAGATGTTGTGTGAAAAAGGTTCCCCCAATCTGTGTTTCCTATAAATGTAGGTCTGAAAAAAATCATTAGCATGGGGAAATACAGCTCATGTTAATGAGCTTCCTTTTTTTCTGAGAGTGTACAAGTGTACACATTTGTACTAGTACAGCGGGTAAGCAAACCTATTGTGCATTTTATGACTAAAGCATGAAACTTTCTACAATGTTTCTATACACCATGAAGTTTGTTTTCAGATGTGGAACCCCATCTGGGTTGAAGGGGTTCCACCTGTTACAGGCTGTACAAACATGGATATGTCAAAAACAACATATTTTTCAGTTTTTGGCAGGCATAAAGACAGTCATATCAACAAGAAGAGTTCTGGAACTGGAACCCACTAACCATCATCAAATTACTTTGATGGGTTATATCAGCAGCATAGGATATGTAAATAGGGTTTCAGGGGGCATTGGGTCATAAAAACATCATATAAACACAGACTAAAAAAATCGGATTTTCAACAATTTGTGTTCAATTGGATTGAGCATCTTGACATTTCCTAGTTGCAGTATGTCAGTAAAGTGCAGTAAAGTGTTGCAAAGAGTGTCTACCATGCAATGACACTATTCGTGAGGCCTAACAGTATCCTAAGTAGGGATGTTACAGTATGAGATTTTACAGTATTACGTATTTATTGGAAACCTATACCTCTGTATTTCATAGTATTTCAAAAAATACATAGAAAGAAAAAAATACTACTGTTCTAACTTACAGTAAAACTGCACCGTGCTCAGAACTGCTTGCCCGGAACTATCACTACTTTCAGGAGAAGTAATTGACCCCAGAATTGCATTTTGGCATGCCCTGTTCCACAGACTCCAGTTTAATAATATATTGTGTTAAAAGGAAGTTTTCTTGTTTTATTGCAACTAGGACATGTCAGGAGGAGATGTCTCAATCCAGAAGAGAGCTCAATCTAATTTAACACAAATTGTAGAAAATCCGATTTTTAGGCTGTGTTTATATGAGGTGTTTTTATGACCCAATGCCCCCTGAAATCCTATTTACATATCCTATGCTGCTGATATAACCCATTAAAGTAATTTGATGATGGTTAGTGGGTTCCAGAACTCTTCTTGTTGATATACTTTATGCCTGCCAAAAACTGAAAAATGTTGTTTTTGACATATCCATGTTTGTACAGCCTGTAACAGGTGGAACCCCTTCAACCCAGATGGGGTTCCACATCTGAAAACAAACTTCATGGTGTATAGAAACATTGTAGAAAGTTCCATGCTTTAGTCATAAAATGCACAATACCTTCCATTTCATGAGCTTAACCGCTGCACTATACACTCTCAGAAAAACAAATTGAAAAGTGGAATTCTCCTTTAAGAGGCAGGCACTTCTAAAAGTCCCACTACAACACTGACCAGCATAGCCTACTGGACTGCTGTAAACTCACTAAGCTTATGGCTTCTAGTAAAACTTTTTTTTTTTTGTTACTTAATACTAGTAGTAAGTCCATTAATAATGTAAATAAAAACCACCCAAAACTGCACAGAATCAATACTGTCATAATGTAGGGCTACCAAAAACAAAAATAAAGCTTTAAACAAAATGATCCATCGCCATTTTTAGGGATACAGCAGCAGCAGCAACAACACACAGTACTATTGGCCACAAAACAACTCAAAACGGTATTTGTCTGACTGAAAACGACCTCAAAAGTGAAACATAAGCTTATAAGCAAACTGTGTGCGTTTGGAGAGTCTTTTAGGGGTGTACAAACCTGTTAAAACAGACAGGATAAAAGAAAGAGACGGTGTTGACGACGCTGTTCTCCGTTCAGACTCCTCCTGACAATGAGGAAGTTCGACCTCTACCAGCCAGAGCCATAAAGTATAGACAGAGTTACGACAACTCCGTCCACTCCATGGGGCCAGTCCAATGGCGGCTCTTCTACATTCAATTGGACAGAGAATGGGGACAACAAATAGGGACAAGAGGTCCTGGACCTGAAGTATAGGCAGAAATGCATTGGACTCACTCAGGCACCGGCCCGGCGTTAAAGATCTTAAATCGCTTTGTTTTAGATTGCTTTTAGTAATAGTTAGACTCATAAACATTAGTTTACAGTAACATTGTTACTGTAGGCCTACAATACCGTTGGCATGCATAAAACTCCTATTTGCGCCACCCCCGTTGAAAACAATGTATTTCCAACTCCAGTTTGTCCCTATTCAGGCTGCATGAACAGCAGCTCGAGCGCTCAGTGTCTGACCCCTCAATGTCGCAACTCTTCTACTAGACTCCTCTGGTTCCAAAGCAAATTTAATGTTGGCAAATATAAGACTCACGGTGCAAATCTCTTCAAAATAAGAGCACCATTTTGAGTATTGAAAAACAATCCATTTTATTGAAAAAACGATCTATTTGAGAATTTAAATGATGAAAAATGAATAAATAATAACACACACGTTGTGTTCCATAATAACATCGAAACATTATATAAACACATAAATAAGTCCACCGGAACTCTATTTACTAGCTCGCAGACCGGAAGTTTAATATTTGTTGTCTAATATTTTGCAATTCGACTTCGTTCAGTCCATAGATATATAATATAGATGTCTTGAGTCGGAGCCTCTGACGTCGTTCACGGTGGCCATCTTGTGAGAGGACTAAATACACCAGGGGTGGGCAATTATTTTCCCCAAGGGGCCATGAGATACATAAGAGGGCCAAGACTAAAGGCTGAACTAAAGTCTGCGTAATATTAATTTAATTTCAAGACGAAAGTAAGAGTTAGACCAAACTTTTTTGATACCGGGGCACTCAATTTATTCAGTATTTGAGCCACAGAGAAACATTTGAGGACATTTTAGCCCCACAGATCCCAAAACTAAAGATTTTTTTTCTTTTTATTCACAATACCAGGCTTGATTTGGTAAACAAAACAGGCAAACATAGATAAAAAAAAAAAAAAAGACCATTCTTTTACATTATTGGATTGTGTAGATTTTAGGTAATTCAGATGATGAATATTTTAACTCTTGAGAGTGTAAACATGAAACCATTTGGTTTCATTTTTACGCTCTCAAAGAAGAGTTACATCTGGTTAACCAACTCTCCATATTTAACTTGGAACTCTCTCAAGGACCACTGGTGGTCCCCGGGCCGGTCAGAGTCAGCAGAAGGGCCGCATTTGGCCCCCGGGCCGCAAAATGCCCAGGTATGATATGCTCTATGGCAGCCCAAACAAAAACAGCTAGAATTGCTCAAACTAGTTGCTTTATTAAGAACGGTTGCATTATTAAGAACGGTTGCATTATTATGAACGTTATCAACATCACAACGTGGCTATGTTTGTTTTGTTTTTTTTTCCCTAAAAAACAAAGTGTAACGGCTCATATGATGCGGAGTCTCTAACGTTTGCAATAAACGAATCCGTTTGAAAATCGGTTGAAAAAATTACTTACTTTATACTTTAAAAAGTATATGCTCATAGGCACAATGTTATATGCCAGGGGTTTTCAACCTTTTTCATCCCAGGGACCACCATTTATTCAGGATTTGAGCCACGGACCACCATTTGAGGATATTTTAGGCCCACAGACCCCAAATCTAAAGATTTAATTTCCTTTTGTCCACAATTCCAGGCTGGATTTGGGGAAACAAAACAAGCAACGTAATGGCTAATTCAGATGATGAATATTTTAAGTCGTGAGAGTGTGAAAATGAAACCAAATGGATGAATAGTTTAACTCTTGAGAGTGTAAAAATGAAACCAAATGGACCCGCAAGGGTCCATTTGGTTTAATTTTTACGTTCTCAGGAGTTACATCTGGTTAACCAACTCATGGGGACCACCTGGAACCCTCTCAGGGACCACTGTGGTCCCCGGACCACCTGTTGAAAAGCCCTGTTATATGCTATGCTCTCACAGGATGGCAGCTTTCTTATTTATAGGCCTACAGGTATCTATGGTTCAGTTGAGTCTCTGAGAACAACGCCAGGCGCCACCCTGCCCCCTGGTGGTGGCAACACCAGGAAACTTACACTGTAGGACAGGGGTTTTCAACCTTTTTGACTCCAGGGACCACCATTTATTCAGCATTTGAGCCATGGACCACCATTTGATTACATTTTAAATAATTATTTTGGTTTTGTTCACAATTCAGAGCTGGATTTCGGAAAGAAAACAGTGTAGACTTCATTATTAAATTAGTGCTTCAGATGATGGATATTTTAACTCTTGAGAGTGTGAAAATGAAACCAAATGGACCCGCAAGGGTCCATTTGGTTTCATCTTTACACTCTTGAGAGTGTAAAAATGAAACCTAATCATTTGGTTTCATGTTTACATATCAAAGAGTTACTTCTGTTTAACCAACTGTCCATCATTTAGCCTGGGGACCACCTGGGACTGTCTCAAGGAACACTGGTGGTCCCCGGACCACTGGTTGAAAACCACTGCCCCTTTAACACTATGCATGTCTCTGCACAGGCTGACAGGCAGCTCAGAGCATACATACATGCACATGGCACAACAGGATGGTTTGGTTATATACTTTTATTTTGTAATACTCTACATTAGGTGACATTATTGCCACTGCTTGCCCATCACAAGGCATTTATTCACATGGTTTTAGGTGTTTTTTTTTTTTTTAGTCTTAGTCTTTTCACACGTTGACTTACATTATACACCAAACAGCTCTCAAAATCACAATTTTAGTATGCAAAACAAACAAACAAAAAAAAAGAAAAACGCAAAGTTGATTCAGACACTACAAAGTGTATGAGTTCTGCTGATGCTCTAGGCCAGAGTTTTTCAACAGGTGGTCCGGGGACCACCAGTGGTCCTTGAGAGGGTTCCAGGTGGTCCCCAGCTAAGTTGCTTAACCAGATGTAACTCTTGAGAACTTAAAAATGAAACCAAATGGACCCGCAAGGGTCCATTTGGTTTCATTTTTACACTCTCAAGAGTTTGGTCCATTTGGTTTCATTTTTACACTCTCACATGTTAAAATATTCATCATCTTAATTAGCCTTCAGTCTACACAACTATAAGATGTACAAAAGCAAAAGAAATTTTTAGTTTTGGGGTCTGTGGGGCTAAAATGTTCTCAAATGGTGGTCTGTGGCTCAAATGCTGAATAAATAGTGGGCCCCGTTATCAAAAAGGTTGAAAACCCCTGCTCTAGGTCAGGGGTCTACAACAGGCCTCTGGCTCTTTAGACTCTCCTTAGTGACTCTCTCACTTTACAAAATATGGAGATGATTAATTAATCTCCATATTCTGTAAAGTGACTATGTTTGAGAGGTAGGAGGAAATTCATTTTCGCTGCAGTGGGCCAAACATGACAGTTTTTCCACTATTGTAAAAAAAAATAAAAAAAAAAGTGTACTTGAGAACAAGGGTTTTCAACCGATTGTGAAAAAAAGACCACCACCCTGACTTCAATGTGGGGACCACTGTTGTTGAGTGAAGATAAGGAGACAGAGTACTATGTATAATACTGGGCTGTAATGTGTGAATTATTATTTAACTGTAAAACACGCTGTACTTGTACTTGTGAAATGGTGTCTTATAAACCCATGAGGGTTGGGCACTTTATGTGCAGGACACAAAAATAAAATAAATATTGATTGATTGATTGATTGGTTGATTGATTGATTGATTGATTGATTGATTGATTGATTGATTGATTGATTGATTGATTGATTGATATGGGCTAAGAATAGCGCTTTCATAACAGTTGTTATTCAACCCACATGCATGCATTCAACTATTTCCTAGTAATGACTCCCCCAGACAATCTGGTGGACCGATACTTCTACTACTACTACTACTACTACTACTACTACTACTACTACTACTACTACTACTACTACTACTACTACTATACTACTACTACTACTACTACTACTACTACTACTACTACTACTACTACTACTACTACTACTACTACTACTACTACTACTACTACTACTACTACTACTACTACTACTACTACTACTACTACTACTACTACTACTACTACTACTACTACTAATACTACTACTCTTACAGTTTTGCAACTAATGTGAAGACATTAAAATAATAATAATAATGTGTGCCCATGGACCGCATACAATAGCTGCAAGGACCACCAGTGGTCCAGTACCACTGGTAAATAAATTCTGCTTTAGAATGAACTCAACGTTTCAACAAAGTTTCAACAATTCTGTCAACTAAAATTTGAATTATAGCCTGCAACAATAAATATTTAATGAATGCTCATTAACCTGCAATCATTTTCATACTCTAATATAGCCAGTCTAGACTTCATTATAAGGCTCAATTATGTTTGCGGCTACAGACAGATTTTGTATTCAGGTTTTTGTACTAAATTGTCTCTTTTGACATTAAAGGTTGCTGACCCCTGCTGTAGGCTATAATGTCGTAATCAACTGTGTGTTTGTTTATGTACTAAAAGAGTGGATTTGAGAACTATTTTATCATACAAGGTAAGCCAATGAAGGGGATATTCTGAAACATTACTGGAACATTTTTAGTATCGTGTCTACATTTAAAATTACATCACAAGGTGACTACACAAATAAACAAAGAAAAGTGTCTTTACCCTTTAACATCAATGTCAATATCACATCTCAATATTATCACCGCTGTCATTTAATGGGCCCAAATTGTTTTGATCAAAATATTCTATAAATATAAGTTATCATCGTCATATTAATATATATTTATTGCATTTTTTTCAGCGTCAACCTCCTCCTCATCATCATCAAAACAAGAATCATCATGTCTTCATTGTCCAGAGTCCACAGATCTAGGTAAGATCTTCAGAGGACAACCAATAACACCAGTCCAAATGTGTGGAAAGAGTGTCTCAGTGAAGGTGTGTGTGAAGGTGTGTATGTGTGTGTTAGTATCAGGATCACAGAATGACAGCTTTCCTTCATTCCTGTCCAGCTGGACTCTGATCCTCTGAGGTTTCTGATTCACTGAGAGAACAGTGAGTGATCCTGTTGTGTTGGAGTATGTTGTGTACTTACATTCTTTTAAATCTATTCTCCAGAATGGACCTGCTGTGTTTCCCTTCCTCTGATAGGACTCTGCTAACACACCTACTGTCCAGTCTGTATTGTCTCCAACCTCAACATCCCAGCTGTGAGTCCCTGAGTTAAAGCCCTCAGAACCAAGGATAAAACCACAGTAGTCAAACCTCTCTGTGTTGTCAGGGAGCTTCTGTCTCTCTCCACATGTCACACTGGTCAGATCATCAGACAGGGTGTATGATGGATGTGCAGTGTTGGGGTCCAGAATGACAGGAGTGTAGGAGACAATGTCCTTCATCTTGTCCCAGACTCTGAAGCTCAGGTTGCCCAGGTGTTTGGCCACGTCTATCAGTGCTCCTGAGACCGGCTGTGGGTCCTGCAGTGTGAGCTGGACTCTTTCCATGGTGGTCTTGTAGTTCTGCAGGAATGAGATGTGTTCAGCTCTCAGCTCCTCCTCTATGGCTCTGATCGCGTTTGAAACGGCTGATATGTCTCTGTTCAGAGCCTCGATCTTCTCCTTCATCATCTGACTCTTCTGCTGCTCTTCCTCCCTCAGTTTGGTGATCCTGGCCTCCTCTTCATCATGTAGAAACAGATGAAGCTTCTTAAACTGTTTCTGTGTGTCGGGTCTGGAACGTAATGTGTTCTGCTGTTTGGTCGTAGTTTGTTTTCATTTGTTGAAGACGTCCAGTTTGTCTTGTAAAAGCTTCAGTCATATCTGGACTTCCTTCTTTTGATCCAGATCAGCTTCATCGATGGGTCTGAAGCAGTGCCCGGTGTGTTCTGTTGTACAATCTCGACACACAACACACACTGGCTGTTGACATTCCAGACAAAACAGAGTGAGTTTCGCAGCATGCAGATCACAGAGATCCTCCATGAAAACAACCTCTTCCCTAATCTTCACCATGGCAGCCATTTAGTCTGTTCAGTAAAGCTACACAGACACTCTTTATTCCAGTGGTCTGGGTCAGTATTACCTCCTGTTAAAGTCCATTCAGTTTGCAGCAGGTATTTCCAGTAGTTTGAGTAAGAATGAACTCCGGTAGTTTTCATAAATACAGTCTGTAGCTCAGTCTCTCTGTCTCAGGCAAGGGGTGGAGCTTTAACAGACTTGTTGACACACACACACACACACACACACACACACACACACACACACACACACACACACACACACACACACACACACACACACACACACACACAGACACACACACACACACACACACACACACACACACACACACACACACACACACACACACACACACGCACGCACGCACGCACACACGCACACACGCACAGCTATTTTTATCATAGTCTTCTATCATAGTCGACAGAATCAAATGGTGGAGAGTTCTCCTTTCTGGGAGAAGGAAGTATCTGTACTAGGGCTGGGACTTTAACTGATTAATTAATTATAGAAACATTTGAATGTTGAATTATAGAAACATTTGAAACGTTTGAATGCAAACTCCTACATCTCGTTGAAAAACCCATGCTCTAGAAGGCAAGCTCACTGCATGGGGAGACACGTGAGCTTGTAGATCTGGGGCTCCATTTTCGTCACACTCTAAACTCCTTATCCCAAACTGCTTATCTTTTTTTTAATACTATTTTGAAAAACATTTTTGGAATATTTCAATAGATTGAATATTTCAATCTATTGACATGTTGTGAGCTTGTAGCTTGTAGACTGGCCATTATGACTATTGAACATTTTTTCTTAGGTATAAAAAAAGGCAAATAAGTTAAAGGATAAGGGGTTTAGTGGTCCTGCTGTTTCCACTATAGTTTGGGTCTCTGTGAAAACATCTAGGGCTCCATTTTGTTGCCTGCCAAACCCTTTATCCCAAATCCCTTATTTCGTTTTCATTATTTGGAAGAAACGTTTTGGAATATTTCAACATTTTTTTAGTTTAAAAAGGCAAAGAAGTTAAGGGATAAGGGGTTTAGCGGTAACAAACATGGAGCCCCTGGTCTCTCTGTGATAGTTGGCTGAACGGTCAAGACTCAGAAACAGATAATCAAAGGGTCAAAGAATGTCCTTTTGGACATTTTATTCACCATTCCAAAACCATCAGTCCAGTGTACAATAACATACAGCCTTAATTGTTTACCACAAATAACAGATTCATACAAACTGAGGAATACACTAAGAAACAACAGCTAAACAATAGATGAGAAGTTGTAACAGGTCATAACCTTACTTTATAATGGACCCTAACTATCAATCAGACCTTTCCACTGGATGGGAACTAATGGGAACTGGCAGGGCCGGATGTAACATTTACCAAATGGGGGGGCAGGTGAAAATGGTATGGGTGCAGCTTCCTCGCCCGTGGCGCGAAGCAACACGGGCAATGAATTTGCACCCATACCATTTTCAGTTACAGGACTTTCATTAGGCAACTAAAGCATGAATAATAACATCAGTTGTTGTTGAAGTTGCAACAGACACGCAGCATGCATAAAGCTAAAGGTCTGACTCAGAGAGTTTTCTGTTTTCAATGATGAAATGCTGTTGGTTTAGTGGTGGTTTAGTGATGACAGTAAAGTAGTGTTTCAATTCATTTCAAATACAATGTTGTACACTGTAAGCACTTTGATTTGAAATATCTTTGAAGTTTGGGTTGTTTGCATGCCATCATGTTTGGTGCCCCCCCCCCCCCCCCCCGCGCCCCCCATCCCTTGCCTAGATCCGCCCCTGGGAACTGATTCAGTTCGTTTTGGTTCCTAGTGCATGAGCAAGAGCTCCACAAACTGGAACATTGATCAATGTGTCAGTACATCCTTCAGCCTGAAGGGGGCACTGTCTCACTTCTTTTTACTGAATACAGATTATGTTTTTCTCCAATCTTCATGTTCCTTTTTCTCTAGTCTCTATGTAAATACAATATAATCTGTATATATATCTGTATGCTAGAGTATGTTAATACAATATAACTGATGGTTGTATTTTGACCTTCCTGCTCTTCTATGAGACATTTAAAATGGTGTCAAAGGTCATGTGGATCTGACTCTAATTCTGACCTCATGGTGAATATTCAGTTTATCCCCTGAACAAGCAGGACGGCTCTATTGGCTCAATGGTAAAACTGTCAGCAGGAAACCAGGTTCAAATCCAGGGTAGTAGAGAAATAGACTCTATAAAAGACTATAAAACATGTGTAATGTTTAACACACTGACCTGTGATCAGAGTCATATAAAATGTCATAATGTCTTAAACGTTGAGTCAATATTGATGCAAACGAACTGAAATACCACGATATGAATATTTGTGTGGTAGATCATCTTTATTTGATTTTCCAAATAATTACTATACACGGATGTCTTTCTTACAGAACAAAAAAAAGAGAAAAAAATACAACAGTAAAAGTATCATACATAGCTCATACATAAAGTACCCTTAACATAACCTAGTCTAGTTTTAATATGCCAAATAAGATCCATGAATATGAATATTAATTTAATAGTGTTAAGGTTTTTCACTCCAATATAGATATAACAACAACCCTCGCCATGAACATCAACGTAAATATCATCAGCTTATTAATGTTAAAAATAATGCCATATACCATTATGCCACTACGAGGCATGGGGAAAAGTTTAGGGGGGCGGTCAAAAAGCTCAGATTAATAGGGTTTTATTGGTATTTATACCACAAAGCTGCAAAGCGGGGGCCCTGTGATAAAAAATACTGACATTTAATATTCAATGCACAGAAACATGTTTTGAACAAGATTGCATAAATCCATCTGATCATATTATCAATCAATCATCAATTTCATCATCATCATCATCATCATCATCATCATCATCATCATCATCATCATCATCATCATCATCATCAACTTCATCATCATCATCATCATCATCATCATCATCACCACGGATATTCCAGAGTTAGACAGATCTAGGTAAGATCTTCAGAGTACCAGGACCAATTAAAATGTACGGTAAGAGTGTTTCAGTGAACCTGTGTGTGAAGGTGTGTATGTGTGTGTTAGTATCAGGATCACAGAATGACAGCTTTCCTTCATTCCAGTCCAGCTGGACTCTGATCCTCTGAGGTTTCTGATTCACTGAGAGAACAATCCTGCGCAATCCTGGTCTGGAGAATGCTCTGTATTTACTTTCATATAACTTTATTCTCCACAACTGACCCGCTGTGTTTCCCTTCCTCTGGTATGACTCTGCTATCACACCTACTTCCCAGTGTGTATTGTCTCCAACCTCAACATCCCAGCTGTGAGTGCCTGAGTTAAAGCCCTCAGAACCAAGGACATACTTATAGGGATCAAACCTCTCTGTGTTGTCAGGGAGCTTCTGTCTCTCTCCACGTCTCACACTGGTCAGATCATCAGACAGGGTGTATAATGGATGTGCAGTGTTGGGGTCCAGAATGACAGGAGTGTAGGAGACAATGTCCTTCATCTTGTCCCAGACTCTGAAGCTCAGGTTGCCCAGGTGTTTGGCCACGTCTATCAGTGCTCCTGAGACCGGCTGTGGGTCCTGTAGTGTGAGCTGGACTCTTTCCATGGTGGTCTTGTAGTTCTGCAGGAATGAGATGTGTTCAGCTCTCAGCTCCTCCTCTATGGCTCTGATCGCGTTTGAAACGGTTGATATGTCTCTGTTCAGAGCCTCGATCTTCTCCTTCATCATCTGACTCTTCTGCTGCTCTTCCTCCCTCAGTTTGGTGATCCTGGCCTCCTCTTCATCATGTAGAAACTGATGAAGCTTCTTAAACTGTTCCTTCATCTGCGTCTCTGTGTGTCGGGTCTGGAACGTAATGTGTTCTGCTGTTTGGTCATAGTTGGTTTTCACTTTATTAAAGACCTCTAGCTTCTCCTGTAAAGGCTTCAGTAATTTCTGGACTTCCTCCTTGTGATCCAGAGCAGCTTCATCGACGGGTCTGAAACGGTGGCTGGTGTGTTTTTTAGAATCTCGACACACAACACACACTGACTGTTGACACTCCAGACAGAACAGTTTGAGTTTCTCAGCATGCAGACTGCAGAGATCCTCAACCTCAGACCCTGTTGACCTTCTCTTCGGTCTCTCCTGTAGTCTCTCCTGTGTGAAGGCCTCACACAGGTTCTTCAGAGCCAGGTTTATGAGTGCATCCCTTGAATTCCTCTTTTTACAAACCGGACACTCCTTTATTGTCTTCTCTCTCCACCAGTCCTGCAGACAGTCTTTACAGAAGCTGTGGCTACAGGACAGGATAACAGGATCTTTAAAGATGTCACAACACACAGGACAGGAAACGTCCTCTTCTGAAAGAGACACCTTGGCAGCCATTTTGTCTTCTCAGTAAAGCTACAAACACTCTGCTCCAGACAGTAAATCCAGCCAGTCAGTCGTGGTAACACTCCCTGTTCTAGAATGTTCCCTGAAGTTTACTTTCACTTTGACTCCTGTTTCTTGCTAAAGGATTCTTTAACAAAGACAGCAGCAGGTTGTACTAGTCTTGGTCAGTATTAACTCCTGTTAAAGTCCATTCAGTTGACAGAGTTTAACTCTTGTTAAATTCCATTCAGTTAAAAGACAGATTCAGCAGCAGGTTGTTCCAGTTGTCTGGGTCAGTATTACCTCCTGTTAAAGTCCATTCAGTTGACAGAGTGAACAGCAGGTTGAATTCGCTCCTATAGCTGTGGATTGAAAAACAGTCTATTCTCCTCACTGGAAGTTGTGCGTTTGATCCAAAGCACAATCTTATCGTCTCTGATGAGTCAGGCAAGGGGTGGAGCTTTGATAAACCTGTTTCATGCAAGCACCCCCCCTGCCATACACACACACACACACACACACACACACACGCACGCACGCACGCACGCACGCGCGCACACACACACACACACACACACACACACACACACACACACACACACACACACACACACACACACACACACTGATTGAATGTATCAGGACAGTATTTTATCTATTGTAAAGTAGACTATAGACAGCACAAATAGGTATAATAAAGTATAGATAGAGAACAAGAGAGAACAAAATGGGACAAGTTAGATTTGTTTTATTGCCTCAGTGTGGAATTTGCCCATTCAAAGTGTTTTACAATGTACACCTTATCTCATTAACCCTTGTACACATCATCAGAGACACAGGCTGTATATTCCATTCACCTGCCTGCTCTGTATCAGCAGTTAAGTGTTGTATATACTGGTGTTTCTTAAAGTAGGGGTCCATGAAGGAGTTCCAGAGGGTCTGCATCTAAATGAGAGTTTGGAAACCAAATCACCAAATTGACACTCATGTGTATAAACCATTTGGTTGGTTCAAGGATTTTACCATATAAATTTGGTGTCCCAGAGGCAGACTAATGCATGTCATACTGGTGGGTTTTGAAATAAACACGGTAAGATTCTCTGACAGGGGTACGCAGGCTAATCGGTGTAAATTTGGGAGTTCTTGTCATGAAAAACCTTTGGGAACCACTGTTGTGCATATCACAAAATATCTGTCTATATTGATTGTCTCTATTGAAATGACTTTGGTTTGGTTTGTACCCATAAAAAAGGTACAAAAATGGCATTTACTTGTTGCCTGGATGTTTTTTTTTATCTCTTGCCATAATTGCAAATATATATACAGTATAAGCTCAGCTTTAGTCATCATGGCTTAGTTTTTATTTAGCTTTATTTAGTTATGTACTTGAAAAAAGGCTAGTAAACAAACAAAGGGTTTTAACTTCAGACTTCTCTGTCCTTCTCCTGGGAGAACAAAGCACCTGTACACGTTTCATCATACAGGATTTACACTATGTAATAATATTTCATGACAAATATTTTCACTGAAAAAAAAGATCTTTAAAAATCAGGGGCAGATGAAAATGGTATGGGTGCGGCTTCATCGCCCGTGTCGCTTTGCGTCACGGGCGATGAAGTCGCACCCATACCATTTTCCTTTATAGGACTTTTATTAGTCAAGTAAAGCATCAATAATAACATCAGTTGTTGTTGAAGTTGCAACAGACACGCAGCATGCATAAAGCTAAAGGTCTGACTCAGAGAGTTTTCTGTTTTCAATGATGAAATGCTGTTGGTTTAGTGGTGACACAGCTGTAGTTAGTTATTATCGTGGGTTGTTTTGCATGCCATCATGTTTGGTGGGATAGTCTGGTTATTTAGGGGGGCATTGCCCCCCTAAATGCCATGCCTAGATCCACCCCTGTTAAAAGTAATTTTATCAGATCTAATGAGCACTACAAAAACATAGATTCAAGAACTTTATTGCCATGTCAACAGGTGTTGATAGGAATTTGTAAAGATAGTACAGTGCAAAGACCAGCAACATAGAAATTACATGATTTTTAAAGTGCTATATGCATTGCATGTTTTACATACATGCATTGTTACATCTGTAGACTAACGAGACAGAAAGTTCAAGTGTCTAATAGCTACAGGGTAAGTGCTCTCTCTGAAGTGACATTGAGCAATTAATACTTCTGTACCTCCTGCCTGATGGGAGGAGATTGAAGAGGTGGTGTATGTGCAGGGTGTTATTTTATTTGCCTTCCTGATTATTCTACTCAAGAGTGGGTAAAGTGTATGGAGGTTTATATCCTATGACTTTAGACACACGTCACACTACTCTTTCCAGTTTGGTCTTGTCCTGAGAGGTTGTGTCCTCTGGTCTAGTGGTCCAGGATCATGACGAGTCCTGGTCGTCGTGACAGCGTTTGCTGCATGTCTCTAGAAGCTCACAACACTGCATGGAGAGACACATTGTGAGCTTGTAGATCTGGTGTTCCATTTTCATCACACTCTAAACCCCTTATCCCAAACCGCTTTTTACTATTTTGAAAAACAAAACAAAACAAAAAAAACTTTTGGAATAGTTCAATGTATCAATCTATTGACACGTTGTGAGCTTGTAGACTGATTATACTATTGAAAAATATTTTTTAATATAGTATAAAAAAGCAAATAAGTTAAGGAATAAGGGGTTTAGTGGTGACAAAAATCTAGGCCCTGCTGTTTCCACTAGTTTGGGTCTCTGTGAAAACCTCTAATCTCTCTGTGATAGCTGGCTGAACGGTCAAGACTCAAAAACAGATAATCAAAGGGTCAAAGAATTTCCATTTTGGGTGTTTTATTCACCTTTCCAACACCAGCGGTCCAGTGTACAATACCATACAGCCTTAAAATAACAGAAAAATAACCCATAAGCCAAAAATAACAGATTCATGCAAACCTGAAACACAGCTGAGGAATATACACTGAGAAACAACAGCTAAAAACATAGAAGAGAAGCTGTGACAGGTCATGAACTTACTTTATAATGGACCCTAACAGTGTCAATCAGACCTCTTTTCTACTGCTTGGTAATGAATGGGAACTGGCAGGGCCGGATGTAACATTTACCAATTGGGGGGGCAGGTGAAAATGGTATGGGTGTGGCTTCATCGCCGCACCCATACCATTTTCGGTCACAGGACTTTTTTTTAGTCAACTAAAGCGTCAACAATAACATCAGTTGTTGTTGAAGTTGCAACAGACACGCAGCATGCATAAAGCTAAAGGTCTGACTCAGAGAGTTTTCTGTTTTCAATGATGAAATGCTGTTGGTTTAGTGGTGACACAGCTGTAGTTAGTTAGTAGCAGGAGTAGTGTTTCACATCATTTTAAATAGAAGCACTTTAATTTGAAATATCTTGGGTTGTTCTGCATGCCATCATGTTTGGTGGGGCAGACTGGGCATTAAGTGGGGCATCCCCCATGCCCTTGCCTAGATCTGCCCCTGGGAACTACACCAGCGGTCCAGTGCACAATAACATACATACAGCCTCGTTTACCGAAAATAACAGATTCATACAAACATGAGACACAGCTAAGGAATACGCTATAAGAAACAACAGCTAAAAAATAGACGAGAATCTGTAACAGGTCATAACGTTACTTTATAATGGACCCTAACAGCTATCAATCAGACCTCTTTTCCTCTGGTTGGTAACTAATGGGAAGTGGCAGGGCCGGATGTAACATTTACCAATGGGGGGGGGGGAGAAGGGTAAAATGGTATGGGTGTGGCTTCATCGCCCTTGTCGCTTCGCGCCACGGGCGATGAAGCCGCACCCATACCATTTTCGATCACAGGACTTTTTTAGTCAACTAAAGCATCAATAATAACATCAGTTGTTGTTGAAGTTGCAACAGACACGCAGCATGCATAAAGCTAAAGGTCTGACTCAGAGAGTTTTCTGTTTTCAATGATGAAATGCTGTTGGTTTAGTGGTGACACAGCTGTAGTTAGTTAGTAGCAGTAGTCATGTTTCACATCATTTTAAATATAGGCACTTTAATTTGGAATGTCTTGGGTTGTTCTGCATGCCATCATGTTTGGTGGGGCAGTCAGGGCATTTAGGGGGGCATCCCCCCCATGCCCATGCCTAGATCGGCCCCTGGAAAATGATTCAGTTTGTTTTGGTTCCTAGTGCATGAGCAAGAGTTCCACAAATTTGAACATTGATCAATGTGTCAGTACATCCTTCAGCCTGAAGGTGGCACTATCTAACTTCTTATTACTGAATACAGTTCATGTTTTTCTCCAATCTTCATGGTCCTTTTTCTCTAGTCTGTGTATATAAATATTAACATAACTATCTGTATGGTAGAGTATTTAGTCTTCCTGCTCTTCTATTGAGACATTTAGAATGGTGTCAAAGGTCATGTGGATCTGACACTAATTCTGACCTCATGGTGAATATTCAGTTTATCCCCTGAACAAGCAGGACGGCTCTATTGGCTCAATGGTAAAACTGTCAGCAGGAAAGCAGGTTCAAATCCAGGGTAGTAGAGGAACGTTACATATAGTAGAGCTGCTTTAACTGGAATAAACCTCAGGCACAAATAGACTCTAAACATGTGTAATATTTAACACACTGACCTGGGATCACAGTCATATAAAATGTCATAAACATTTTAAACATGGGAGTCAATATTGATGCAACTGAACTTAAACAACGCCAACGTTGTGCGGTAGATCATGTTTATTTGATTCTCCAAATAATTCCAATACATACTGTAGATGTCTTTCTTTCAGATCTATAATTTCTACAGAAATCAAAGGTACATACGTTATGCCTCTCCAGAGTTCTCACACCGAACCCGAGGCCAGACCTGACATTTTAGGGTCGGGCTCGGGTCTAAAATGTATGCAGATCAGTAGGGCCGGGTCGGCCTAGTGCTCCATGATAAAAATATAATATTTATGTAATTATTTTATTTTGATAAAAATAATAGTTCTGTTCTGTCGGTCTGTGTAATTATCTATTATGAAGATGGTTCTGGCAGCCATTTCACTTTTACTCGGGTTAGGGTTAGGTTTCTCAAATTCTGCCCAAACCCAACCAGGCCTGACCCATCATATTAGGGCCGGGCTCTGGCCCAAAATCTATGCGAATTCCTCGAGCCGGCTTTGGGCCTTGGGCCTGACCAGTTAGGGCCCAGTTTGGGCCGAGCCTCAATTTTTAGGCCTGTTGAGAACTCTATGCCTCTCTACACACTAAATAAAACAATAATTACAATAAGGAAAAAGGTACAACAGTAAAAGTATCATATATGTCGCCAGCATAAAGCCTTAACATTAGGCATATTAATAGTAGCCATAGCATTTGTAGAATCTGCTTCAGGTTAAAGGTATAGGTACCTCTAAACCACAATATATAACCACAATGTGACATCATTAAGTTACACAATGTGTAGAAAATTAAAAGCCATTTTGATCAAGATGCTCCCTCTCAATCTATCATCATCATCATCATCAAGGCCCAATGTTGCCTTTTAGCAACATTAACCCCTTAATTATTAAAATGTAATAATATTATTTTCACATAAATATCATGGTTGATGTTCATTGTTTAGTATTTCATTGCAATCGGACATGATATTTGCATAACAATACCCCCTACTGAGGCTGCAATTAACCCAATAAAAAAAAATCTCTGGACTTTTTTTGACTTTTGACTTTTTGACATTTGACCTTTAGCCTTTAACCCTAATAAAAGTAAGTGAAATGCCTGCAATAAATGTATTTTTGTGATCATTAGAACGTCTAGAACATGTACATTCATTAATATATTGTAATTATTTTAATCATTATCCTAATTTGCATAGATAAAATATTTCACCAAACATATATTGGTAGTACAAACTAGTAAGGCTGAAAACAGTTTTATTGCAAGTAGAAACATGTATGGGTCCAATAGGGTTAAATCTATGGTACATTCTCTAGAGCAATGGTTTTCAACCATTTTGATACCAGGGACCACCATTTGATGACATTTTCACCCCAAAGAGCCAACATTAAAGATTTCTTTTGGTTTTGTCCACAGTTCCAGGCTGGACTTTGCAAACAGAACAGTGTAGATGTTTTAATTAGTGAAATGTGTGGCAGTGTTGCTATAGTAGCTTATAAAGTATAGAACTGGGCCACTGAGCATTCTAAAAGCATTCTGAAACTGGTCAGGATAGTTCCGTTGCTTCTTACAAAGGGTCTGAAACGACCCTTCTTCATTGTGGAAGCTGAGGGTAGGATGAACCCAATATGTTCTTTTTTCCAAATGAGAGAGACCCAAAAATCATCCTCACTACTGCAGCTCGACAGATGTCTGCAAATGTATGCAAAAAACATTTAAATAATATGCAACACCGTCGGTGTGCAAGGCGTTTTCTTGTGTGTATTTCGTGGGCGGTTTTCGTCCCCCAAAACACACTGGTGTGCAAAGACCTTTAGAGTGATCTAGGTAAGATCTTCAGAGTACCACCATGACCGGTGACAATGTATGGAAAGAGTGTTTCAGTGAACCTGTGTGTGAAGGTGTGTATGTGTGTGTTAGTATCAGGATCACAGAATGACAGCTTTCCTTCGTACCAGTCCAGCTGGACTCTGATCCTCTGAGGTTTCTGATTCACTGAGAGAACAGTGTCTGACTCTGAGGAGACTGCTCTGTATATACCTTCCTGTAACCTTATTTTCCAGAACGGACCCATCGTGTTTCCCTTCCTCTGAAAGGACTCTGCTAACACTCCTACTATCCAGAGTGTATTGTCTCCAACCTCAACATCCCAGCTGCGACTCCCCGAGTTAAAGCCCTCAGAACCAAGGGCACGTTTATAGTAGTCAAACCTCTCTGTGTTGTCAGGTAGCTTACGTTCCTCTCCACCTCTAACGCTGGTCAGATCAGCAGAAAAGGTGTATACTGGATGTGCAGTGTTGGGGTCCAGAATGACAGGAGTGTAGGAGACAATGTCCTTCATCTTGTCCCAGACTCTGAAGCTCAGGTTGCCCAGGTGTTTGGCCACGTCTATCAGTGCTCCTGAGACCGGCTGTGGGTCCTGCAGTGTGAGCTGGACTCTTTCCATGGTGGTCTTGTAGCTCTGCAGGAATGAGATGTGTTCAGCTCTCAGCTCCTCCTCTGTGTCTCTGATTGTATTTGAAATGGCTGAAATGTCTCTTTTCATAAACTCGATCTTCTCCTTCATCTTCTGTCTCTTCTGCTGCTCTTCCTCCCTCAGTTTGGTGATCCTGGCCTCCTCTTCATCATGTAGAAACTGATGAAGCTTCTTAAACTGTTCCTTCATCTGTGTCTCTGTGTGTCGGGTCTGGAACGTAATGTGTTCTGCTGTTTGGTCGTAGTTTGTTTTAGTTTTTTCAAAGAGCTTCAGTTTATCCCTTAAAGGCTTCAGTAATTTCTGGACTTCCTCCTTGTGATCCAGAGCAGCTTCATCGATGGGTCTGATTCTGTGTCTGGTGTGTTTTTTAGAGTCTCGACACACAAGACACACCGTCTGACGACATTCAAAACAGAACAGTTTGAGTTTCTCAGCATGCAGACTGCAGAGATCCTCAGACCCTGCTGAAGCTCCCTGTCTCCCCTGTGTGAAGGCCTCACACACTTTCTTCAAAGCTACGTTACAGGGTGGAAATGTCAATGAATGTCTCTGTTTACAAATCGGACACTCCTTTATTTCCTTATCTCGCCATCTGTACTGCAGACAGTCTTTACAGAAGCTGTGGCTGCAGGACAGGATGACAGGATCTTTCAGGATATCGTGACACACGGGACAGGAGACGTCCTCTTCAGAGAGAGACACCTTGGCAGCCATTTAGTCCTTTGAATGAAGCTACAAACACTCTGCTCCAGACAGTAAATCCAGCCAGTCACTTGTGGTAACACTCGAAAATGTTCCTTGAAGCTCAGGAGTCAAAGTTTTGAACTCCTGTTTCTTGTTAAAGTCCATTCAGTTAACAAACAAAGACAGCGCAGCAGGTTGTTCCAGTGATCTGGGTCAGTATTAGCTCCTGTTAAAGTCCATTCAGTTAACAGAGACAGCAGGTAGAGTTTGCGGCAGCTATATCCAGTGGTTTGGGTCAGTACTAACTCCTGTTAAAGTCCATTCTGTTGACAGATAGAGTTTGCAGCAGGAATGTCCAGTGGTTTGGGTCGGAATGAACTCCTGTGGCTTTCAGAAATACACTCTATCCTTCCTCAGTGAGAACCGAAGCCCATGCAGTCTCTCAGATGAGTTTCCAAAGCACTGCGGCTGTAGGAGGTGTTTTTGTGTTAACCTACAGTACATACAGCACATGTGTTTCGATGCAGATGATAAGACCCAGGCCTTATCATCAGCGCACAGCGTTCAGTGCAGAGTGCTTAACGCCCCAGCGGGGAACGGTGGATGGAGAGGATAAGGAAGTTAAAGCAAAATAGATCAGTTATCTCTGTTTAGACACATTAACCAGTTTCACCACATGGGGGTCCCCAATTAGTTTTCCCTTATGGGCCAGAATTATGTCTAGCACAGGCAGGGGTGGTGGAGAAACCCACTACCGTTCCACACTCACTGCAGTAGTGCCAGGTGGCATATGGCTCTGGTAGCAAGAAATAAAAATATAGCTGATCTACAGAACACTGTGAAACATATTGAGCTTATAGATCATCTTTTTTATTGGTATTACCGTATTTTCCGCACTATAAGGCGCACCCAAAAGCCTTTAATTTTCTCAAAAATCCACACTGCTCCTTATAATCCAGTGCGCCTTATATATGGATCGTTCGTTGCAGTGGCTTCTATTCTATGTTAACTGTAGTAGCTTCTATTCTCTGCGCCTTATAATCCGGTGCACCTTATAATCCGGTGCGCCTTATATATGAAAACAGTTCTAAAAGGTGCGCCTTATAATCCGGTGCGCCTTATAATCCGGTGTGCCTTATAGTGCGGAAAATACGGTAATTGAATTGAAAAGTGACATTTATATTTAATTCCAAGTGCCTTTAATTATTGTGAACACAGTGAGTGAGTCCTTACTATGATAGTTTTGTTAACCTTACCAACTGCATAACATACATGACACATGCATACATAACAGTAACATTACAATAACATCGCAATTCCACTCATTAAAGGGGAACTCCACCCATTTTCAACATTTTAATATGTCAGTAATATACTGTACCTTTAGAGATGTTGGGTGGATATGATAAAAAAGTTCCCCCATTCTGCGTTCCCAAGAAATGGAGGTCTGAAGAAAACCACTAACATGGTGAAACATCTTGATGACATCATCAAGATGTATTTTCACCATGTTAATGGATTTCTTTAGACAAGAAATCTTTTTTCTGAGAGCGTACAAATGGAACCAAATGAACCTGTTAGGGTTCATTTGGTTGCATTTGTACACTCTCAGAAAAAAAAAAAAGAAAATGGGTGGAATTCCCCTTTAAGCCAAAGTGGGCTCCAATTGGCCGGTTTAAGTGATGATGTTATGGTGATTTAAGAAAGAGACCTTTACAGATGATGTCATGTCCACTCACGTAACAAGTTGGCATGGCCTACTTGTACGTGTGCAATGTGCAGGTTTGCACTCTACCGATCTAGTCTAGTTTGTGTTGAAATGATGAAAGCGGTTCATGTCTGCAAATGAGTAATATGCCAGTATTCTGATAGTGCACCTGCAAGGCCAGATTACATGAAGTAGTTACATCTGGTTAACCAACTTTCCATCATTTAGCCTGGGGACCACCTGGAATCATCTCAGGGACCACTGGTGGTCCCCGGACCACCTTTTGAAAACCACTGTTCTAGGAGGTTCCCTTTATACTTAATAAAAGGTTGGCCTGAAAATCATGTTCTTGTGTTAAAAAGCAATATCTTGTTGTTGGAGGTATATATTATCCACGTCTCTTTAGCCGTTTCATTAAAAAAAATGCATTTTTCAGGTCTGGATGGTAATTTTTATCCAATCAGAATAGAGAACGGCGTTGGCACGGCGGTGCTCGTGTCCTGGCTGGCACCACCACCATGGGGAGGAATTAATTGGCATAACGAACAAACTGGGAGAATAAAAAGGGGTTTAAAAAAAAAGAATTGTCTGCCAAATCATTCGTCCCGGAATAGGGAGGTTTATAATGGGGTTCAATTGGTTAAGTATAACTGAGGCAGTGCTGCCAGTTGGAGCGAGGATGATAGTAGTAATAATGATAATAATAATAATGATAATACTCTGGAGAGACACACACCACATCACACTCTGATCAAGATCCAATTGTTGACCGGATAATCGGAGGGTGGGTGAAAAAAAATGGAAAATATCATGCATGCATTTTCAAACAAACAGTCCTGTGTGATGAGGGTCCACCGTATGCTATATGTATGCTGGAAGGACCACTCTGACAAAACCAAGGAGATTGTTTACTCCTAATGTCAGTGGTCTTCAACCAGCGGTCCGGGGACCACCAGTGGTCCTTGAGAGAGGGTTCCAGGTGGTCCCCCAGGCTAAGTTGGTTAACCAGATGAAAAATCAGTTAGCCAGATGTAACTCTTGAGAGCGTAAAAAAGAAAAGTGTAAACTATGTTTACCCTCATTACACTTGCATGTTTTGGATCTGTGGGGTGAAAATGTTGTCAAATGGTGGTCCGTGGCTCAAATTCTGAGTTGCTGAATGCCGAATCTCCTCATTTCTTTAGTAAACAAAAGGCACATTTGCACTATGATTAGGATTAAAATTTTAGCTAGTCAACCCAACCACGTGCAACCCAGATTTGGCACCAAACAAGGGACTTCCCTCCTTTTGCTCCTATGCCACCAAAACGTGGAAAGCCCTACCAACAGTCATTAAGACATGTGAATCCCTTGCCTACAAAACCACTCCCTACTATAGACCTGCGCAGTGACATCACCGCCCCTGTTCCAGAAGTGGATTCCCCATTCATTTTTCTCATAGACCTTTCAAAAATAATTTATATAAAGACGATTATGTTGCGGACAAAGCCAACTCGGGTTGTGACGAATCATGATGACACACACTATTTTTGGACAATCAAATCATTTCTAAGTATAAAAACGAAACAAAAAGTCTCGTATCCTGCCGTTTTCTACTTCTTGCTCATTAGATATTGCATGATGATATTGTGTGTGTTGTCATGATTTGTCACGACCCGAGTTGGTTTTGTCCGCAGCACAATCGTGTTGTTAGTAGGCCTAAGCATTTTCGAAAAGTCTAATAAGAGGAAAATGAATGAGGATTCCATTTCTGGGACAAAGGTGGTAAATGGTAAATGGTGCATTTATATAGCGCCTTTTATCCAAGGTGCTTTACATAGCTTGTGAATCACATTCACCACATTCACACACACATTCATACACTGATGGCAGTGGAAACCATGCAAGGTACCTACTAGTGCATCAGGAGCAGTTAGGGGTTCAGTGTCTTGCTCACGGACACATCGACACTAACTCTGCGGGAGCCCGGGATCGAACCGGCAACCTTAGCCACTGCCGCCCCCATCACTGGTGACATCACTGCGCAGGTCTATAGACTACTACTGTATACTGTAGAGTGTAGTGACCATATAACCCTGTCCTCAATGAGCCCTTGGGCTAAAAAAAACACCCTAGTTTCACTTTGGGGCTTGCTCCCTTAATAGGGGAATAGACTGACTGAAACACCCTGTGTGTGTGTGTGTGTGTGTGTGTGTGTGTGTGTGTGTGTGTGTGTGTGTGTGTGTGTGTGTGTGTGTGTGTGTGTGTGTGTGTGTGTGTGTGTGTGTGTGTTGTGTGTGGTTAACCACACTAGTTCTAAGAATAGCTCATCTCTTCGTTGGCCAGGGGGAGATACTGTATAGTATGGGCCTTTAGGTCAGGGGTTTTAAACCAATGGTCCGGGGACCACCAGTGGTCCTTGAGAGGGTTCCAGGTGGTCCCCAGCTAATTTGGCTAACCAGATGTAACTCTAGAGAGTGTAAAATGAACCATTTGGTTTCATGTTTACACTCTCAAGAGTTCAAATATTCCTCATCTAAATTAGCCCACTTAAGTCACACAATTACATAATGTAGAAGATTAATGATGGTAATTTTGATTTAATGTATGTTTCTGTCCTCTTTTGTTTGTGAAAATCCTGCCTGGAATTGTGGACTCGTAAAATATTCTATTTCATTGAGATATGATTTTGGGGTGTTCATGAGCTGTATGCCATAATCATCAACAGCTTTTCTGAAAAAACTTCAAATATGTATATAGCAGCACCAAAACAATTGTATGTTTGCATATTGTACATACTGTACAGAATCCAAAAATGGATTCCCGGCCTGGATTCCCGTTTTAAAATACTTCATTTAATGCACAATGGATTGAGAATATATACCGTAAAATACCAAATAACAGCCCTTACTCAAACAACCGCCCACTACCAAATAACGGCCCATGTTCCCACACCATTTTGCTTAATAACCGCCTCGTCCAAATAACCGCCCATGTCCAAATAAGCGCCCATGAGCTGTTATTTGCATACATATCGATACTATTATATTAAACATGTTCAACGGAAAATGTAGTAAAATAATGGCCCTGTGCACGACGGTGCAAAAATAAATAACAGCCTACTGCAAATATCAGTCCAGTACCTTATAACGGCCCGGGGTCCAAATGGATTTTGCATAATAACAGCCCGGGCTACTATTTGCTATTTTACCGTATTTTAGTTTCACTTTTTGGATTATATTTTGGAAGAAAATGAACTTTGGACACACCAAAAGTTTGGTATGTCCAAACTTTTGGTCTGTTCTGTATATCGATATATTTAATATCGGGGATTGGTTAAATTGCTATTGTAAACTTGTATTGTTTTCGGGTGCATCGTTATAACTATAACGCCATCCATGCTCACAAGACAACACAACAAGTTCATACAGTCCAGCTAGTATTGCCAACAAGTCCATCTGTATGTGTGATTAATTTCTTTTCCTAAAAAGGCCTACTGGCCTGAGATGGTGATGCAGTGCGTGGAGTGAAATGTTTGCAGCTGTGAGAGTCCATACTTTACTTTCCAAGAAGTTCTTTGTGACTAAACTGGTAGATCCACGTGTTGCCTGGATGACTGTGTGAATAACATCATTGTCAGTGTCAGAGAACCGTGAAGAGCAGCACCAGCACTAGACACTCCTCCATAGCCTTAGGAGACCATGGCCTTAACCCTTGGTGTACTGAACGCGTTTTGGTGTTTTAGCTGTTGAAAAATAGCAGATCTACAAGCTCATATCGCGCCACCGAGTGGCGCGACATGAGCTTGTAGTTCTGCTATTTTTGAAAAATTGTGAAAATGTGGTGCAAATCTTTGAATACATTATTTTGGAAGCAAATGTTTTTTTAACTCAAATCTTTGCTTCTGGGGGATCCCCTAGAACAACATGTTTTTAGATGAGGTTCTGCAGCTAAATAATAGATATTTCTGGGGGTCCTTCCTATGAAATATGTTAAGCATCACTGACACAGAATGAGATTTTTCCAGAAAAACTAGAATCTCGTGCCAGGGACTAGAGTGCTAAATATTGTCCTTGGAACTAAAATATTACCCTTGGAACTAAAATATTGTCCTTGGAACTAAAATATTACCCTTGGAACTAAAATATTGTCCTTGGAACTAAATATTACCCTTGGAACTAAAATATTGTCCTTGGAACTAAAATATTACCCTTGGAACTAAAATATTGTCCTTGGAACTAAAATATTACCCTTGGAACTAAAATATTGTCTCTGGAACTAAAATATTACCCTTGGAACTAAAATATTGTCCTTGGAACTAAAATATTACCCTTGGAACTAAAATATTGTCTCTGGAACTAAAATATTGTCCCTGGAACTAAAATATTGTCTCTGGAACTAAAATATTGTCCTTGGAACTAAAATATTGTCTCTGGAACTAAAATATTGTATCTGGAACTAAAATATTGTCTCTGGAACTAAAATATTGTCTCTGGAACTAAAATATTGTCCTGGAACTAAAATATTGTCCCTGGAACTAAAATATTGTCTCTGGAACTAAAATATTGTATCTGGAACTAAAATATTGTCTCTGGAACTAAAATATTGTCTCTGGAACTAAAATATTGTCCTGGAACTAAAATATTGTCCCTGGAACTAAAATATTGTCTCTGGAACTAAAATATTGTATCTGGAACTAAAATATTGTCTCTGGAACTAAAATATTGTCTCTGGAACTAAAATGTTGTCCCTGGTCAAAAAAAATCCTATAAGAAAATCCTATAAAATGCTATAAGAAAATCCTATAAAATATTGTCTCTGGAACTAAAATATTGTCCTTGTCCTAGTCAAAAAAAATCTATAGGGTTCCAATAGAAAAGCCCTATCAGATTTTGACACAAATCCTATTGGATTTCCAATAGGAAATCCAACAGGATTCTTATAGGAATCCTATAAGAAAATCCTATAGGATTCTTACTATAGGATTCCTAGAGGATTTCTGGGCAAATTCTATAGGATTCCTATTGGAAATCCAACAGGATGTGTTCCAAAATCTGATAGGAGGAATTTTGACTAGGGCTAAAAAAAAAAAGTCCTTTAAACTAAAATATTGTCTCTGTATTTTATACCTGAAACTAAATGTTGTCCTAAGATTTTGTCCCTGAACTAAAATGCTGTTAGTTCCAGGAACTAACAGTTTTTTTCCTTGTAAAATGTTCACGATATTTCAAAAAATATCAGACCTACAAGCTCATAGAGTGCCAATCGGTGGCGCTCTATGATATCTGATGTTTTTCAACAGCCAAAACACCTAATGGCGTACGTACGCGTTCAGAATGGGTTAAACGCCCCGCATTTAATTATGACGGCATTACTAATGGCATGTCGAACGTGTCCACGCGGGTTTTTATTTATGCTCCTTGTTGTGTGTTTAATGTTATGTTTTTCTATGGACCACGAGTCTGCGATATAAAGACCTTCATTCATGTCCGTCTGTGTCTGCTGCTCTGTCCAACACTCTGTGAGTTATTCACATAAACAGCTCTCCTTCACAACAAGCTTCACGCCGGCCTCAAACCCTGTGGTTCAGAACCTCTTTCATGTGGCTATTGGACATTTGAAGTTTGAACTTGACTCGGTTACATTACAGTTGTAATGATGCATGTACTGTATGTATGAAAATGCTAGCAGCAATGCAACTGTAGATTCTTTGATAACTGGGCTGGATCCTCCTCCATAACAAGAATTCTCATGTGTGATCTGCTTGTATTGAACGTTGTTAAACTCACCAACATTGGACAGGACATGGAAAGGTTGAATTATCCTCTTTCTATCTTTATCAAAGCATTTGTTTAATAGAACTCATTCATAGATATGTTATGAGCTACTTTCTGACAATAAATTCTCTGCATGTGATTCTTTTTAGTGGAGTTTGGAAGCGCTGTCACTGAATGTCCCTGTACCCATAGGCGGATTATGAAATTTAGGGCCACTGGGCCACCACCAGCCAAAGCCCCCCCCTACACCAGAGGATTTTTCTGCCCGCGCGGCGGCATGATGGTTTTAGGACTTTTGGGGCTATTTTATTGACAAAACAAAATAGTAAACCCATTGTTAATAAGGACCGTGTGCACCATCATTATTCACTTTTACCCCTTTTTTTATCACGCGTACATTCAAGCTCATGGCCCCCCTAGCTCAGGGCCCCTGGGCCTGGGCCCAACATGCCCGTTGGATAATCCTTCCCGTGTGTACCACACAATTTGCACATATATATATAATGCAGGGGGCATCAGCCCAACCTGTTAATACAAACGAGTTCCTCCCAAGTCCAGCACTTTTATTTACTGACAGAAGCTCACAAGCAGGGCGGATTGGCCATCTGGGGTACAGGGATTTTCCCGGTGGCCTGCGCCACCTAGTGGCCTGGACAAGATCCAAAATGCACTAGTAGTGGCACTTCCAAAATGCACTAGAATGTACTAGATGCTCTGCCTGGAACATACAGATCAAAATGACCATTAATCTTCTACATTCTCTAGTTGTGTAGACTAAGTTGGGCTAATTCACATGATGAATATTTTAACTCTTGAGGGTGTAAAAATGAAGCCAAATGGACCCTTGCGGGTCCATTTGGCTTCATTTTTACGCTCTCAAGAGTTACATCTGGCAGCTGCCCCCCCTCCAGGTGGCCTGGAAAAGGCAAAATTGTCCCGGTGGGAAAATATGTGCCAATCCGCCCCTGCTGGTAATCCAGCACTGGCAGTGTCTGCGGGTTCGACTCCCAATCCCGATGGCATGCAGGGGTGGACTGACAGTCTGGCATACAGGGCATTTTCCCGGTGGGCCGACCCCCCCCCCCGGGGGCCGTTAATGTCGTGTTTTAATTAAAAAATAATAATAATGAATCAAAAAAAAAAAAATCTGCACAAAACCGGCCCACGAATCAGTGCTGGCGGCCCTCTGTCCTCTTCAAATGAGACTGCCTATTGCAGGGTTTTTATAGTTAACTAAAACTAACTAACTAATTTTAGTTAGCCCGAGCCCCAGAGCCCCTTATGTCTTAAATTCTCGTGGGGGCTCAGGCCCCGGAGCCCCACAAAGATTGCAACGCTAATTATAAGGGTCTTCAGAGGGCCGCTCTGAGACAAATTGCCCGGTACGTTTTGAGCTCCCAGTCCACCCCTGCCGACGGCCTTTACTGCATGTCACCCCCCAATCTCTCTCCCCATTTCCTGTCAGCCTACTGTCTGTCCCTCTATAAAAAAATGAATAAAGGCGAAAGCCACAAAAAATACATTAAAAAAAAAAACTTTGCAGATAGGAAGAGGATAATTCAACCTTTCCATACAGCTGCAATGTTGGTGAGTTTCACATTGTTTAAAAGAAGCAAAGTGCAGGTGAAAGTTCATGGGATAGGGGAATCGATGGGCAGAATTGCAACTCTAGATTCAGCCCAATTCATAAAATAATCTAGGGTTTATTTTAAACAACATTTCTATGCTGCTGTTTTTTTTGCACTGTATTGTTTTCTTGTTGCCTTTGTAGTTACTGTATAGAGTCTAGAGATGCCTGTATATGTTGAGCATGGACTGAGACACATTCTTATCATAACTTGTTGACATGGCAATAAAGTTCTTGAATCTTTCATATCAATGTGTCCATAATTCATTTTTAGCACGGACCAACATTTGTCCACAAATGCCATGATGTATTTACTCTATCTGGGGAAAAGTGGGGACAACAAAAAACAAACAAACAAACACTGCAACTACTTTTACAATTGAACAAGGAACTGAAAAGAGACAAGGACTTACTACAGACAGGTGAAGAACTGACAAATCAACCAAGAGGCCAATGACCAAGAGGGTCGTACTGACGTTGCTTCCTGACTCTAGAAGAAGGGGGCGGGGCCAATATTAGGAGACGGGAAGTATGTTGGAGTCTATTCATTTCCAATGGTAGAATGAACGTGAACACAACTTTTGATCCATTCCTTAACTCCATGGATACTGAACTAAATACTGGACCCCATCATCAAAAGGCATATAATATTTACAGCATATTCATAGTAAAATGGCTTCTATTAGCTAAACAGAACAGAAGAAATTTCACTTTGTTATAAATTATTCTTTATCCCACCGCCCAACTCTCGCGAGATTTGTTAGGAGTCAGGAAGAGTCTGGTAATCTGCAGTTTCACATACGACAGATAGGGGGCTCTGAGAGAAACCATTACTACTTAGGAGACCATTTAGGCTTTGTAGTCCATGTCATTTATATAGTGTGTCGCCAATGGGAGTAGGCCATCTTTATAAATAGAGTATCTATCTAGACACAGTTGGTAAAAACTAGACAAGACAGGTACAGAGCTACAGGGGCAGACAGGAAGGAATATACACAAAATAAAGGTACACAATGCAAGAACAACAGGAAACTGGAAATAAGAAACAAGTAACGCAAAACTTCACAATCACAGGGAAACAGGAAGCAAAACACTAAAAAAATACATAATGATCAAAAACAGGGTACACAAGAAAATATAAAATGTCACAGAACTGCCACGTTCTGTGACTAAAATGAATTGGGGGATTCATTTCTGGGACAAGGGCGATGACACGAGAGCGGCGGGACTGCTCAGCTCTAGAGGAGAGATGGGATAACACAGAGGTGGGCAATTATTTTTCCAAGGGGCCAAATGAGATACATAAAATATTGTGGAGGAGCCAAGACTAAAGGCTGAACTAAAGTCTGTGTAATATTAATTTAATTTCAAGATTAAAGTAACAGTATGACCAACCATTTTTACACCAGGGCCCACTATTTATTGAGTATTTGAGCCACGGACCACCATTTGATGACATTTTAGCCCCGCAGAGCCCAAAACCTTCTTCAAGATTTCTTTTGTTTGTGTCCACAATTCCAGGCTGGATTTTGAGAAACAAAACAGGATAACAAAAATGACCATTCTCTTACATTCTCTGATTGAATGTGTAGACTTTGGCTAATTCAGATGATGAATATTTTAAACTCTTGAGAGTGTAAACATAAACCAAATTTGGTTTCATTTTTACGCTCTCAAAGAGTTACATCTGGTTAACCAACTTTCCATACTTAACTTTTGGAACTCTCTCAAGGACCACTGGTGGTCCCCGGGCCGGTCAGAGTCAGCCAAAGGGCCGCATTTGGCCCCCGGGCCGCATGATGCCCAGGTATGGGATAACAGGATGTATCCCATCTCTACATTCTATAAATTTGTCAACATCTTGTAAACAAAGCAATGCAGATGTTTTGCAATAATTTAACTCAGATCATGAAATGATCTGATAAAATGATCATGTCTTATGACTTAAATCAAAACTTGGAGGTGTGGCAAAACTGTTTGGCCAATCAAAACAGCCAAACAGCTTTGCTACGCTTCCAAGTTTTGAAATAAGTCATAACACCTGATACTTAAGGTGTTCAAAATAGATTGGTGTTTAAAACAGCAGTCAGTCACCAAAGGTGGAAAAATGTACTCACATTTTTTTTTTTTTTTTTTTTACTTCTAATGTAATTACTGTGTGTAGAAATACTTTGTTGCAGGTAAAAGTTAAGAATGAAAGATTCTTTGTTCCTAAATGAATACATCTCTTAACAAGCACAACATTGTACTTATTGTTATTGTATAAGTTACAATAGTTTTATGTTTCACACCCAGAAAAATGAGGCGTAGGATTAGAAAAAGTTACAATGCTGCCATCTAGTGGCTGCATTTATACAGCAGTGACAGAGGAAAAGACCTCTTCATTTTGATATAGCATTATGTCAAAGATAAAATATATATATATTGATACTAAAGCTACAAACATTTTTTTAAATATACATAATGGCTTATTGAGGTAAACATCAGTGTTTATGTTTTCTTTCTTTTAAATATACCCCAGGTAGATAGTCTCACAAAACCGACAACAACAACAACAGACTTAATAAACCTTTAATTTGCTTTAATTTGTAAACACACGGTGTGCTGCCTCCTCTCCATCCATCCATCCACCTCTGTTACAGTTAATTATTCATTCATTATGGCTTTGTGTTTGCCAGGGAGGGGAAAAGGGAATATTGATTTTCTCTGTTGGGGGAAGAAGGAAAAAAAGAAAAAAAGAAAGAAAGATGGCCAACAGGGTCTGTGTGTGTGTGTGTTGTGTGTGTGTGTGTGTGTGTGTGTGTGTGTGTGTTGTGTGTGTGTGTGTGTGTGTTGTGTGGTGTGTGTGTCTGCCTGCCTGCCTGTCTGCCATTGCCCCTCCCTACTACGTAGTTGCATCATCTGCACACATTTTTCCATTACCGCCATTTCTTCCCCCTGTCCCCCTCCCTCCTCCTCTCAATGGATTCACTGGTACAGTATTTGGGAGTGAACAGGGGCGGATGTAACATTTCCCAATTGGGGGGGGGGGCAGGAGAAAATGGCATGGGGGCGGCTTTGTCGCCCGTGGCGCGAAGCGTCACGGGCGACAAAGTCGCCCCCTGTGCCATTTTCAGTTACAGGACTTTTATTAGTCAAGTAAAGCACCAATAATAACATCAGTTGTTGTTGAAGTTGCAACAGACACGCAGCATGCATAAAGCTAAAGGTCTGACTCAGAGAGTTTTCTGTTTTCAATGATGAAATGCTGTTGGTTTAGTGGTGACACAGCTGTAGTTAGTTAGTAGCAGTAGTAGTGTTCCAAATCATTTTAAATATAAGCTTGGGTTGTTTTGCATGCCATCGTGTTTGCAGGTGCAGGGCAGACTGGGCATTTAGGGGGGCATTGCCCCCCCCCCATGCCCATGCCTAGATCCGCCCCTGCTGGTACAGTATTTGGGAGTGAAGGAGGGAGGGCTTTAGTGCCGTCTCATTCATAGTGGAAAGTGACAGCTGACATGTTCCCTTTTTTTGGACACTCTGAGCGCAGTCACACTAGAGCTACGCTGACAGCTGCTTTTTCCTTGTTTAAAAAAAAATATACCAGATCTACAACTCACAATGTGTGTGAATAGAATGCAACACACATAGTATACATAATCTGCTACAAAATAACAGATATACAAGCTCGAGATGTTTGTAAATGCGCCACACGCAAAGTATATACTAAATCAAATTAAGTGTAATTTGCTGCAGTTGTACACTGGAGGCAGTGACTGTATCACCACTAATATAATCCATCCAGTGCTGCTGCTCGGGATGCGATTATACACTGGTAACCATTTCTTATTTATTTATTTTATTTTATTCCTCTCTGCCTGACTGCATGCATCATGCAGCGCAGCGCAGAGCAGCGATGGCCGTATCGTCCCAAGGGAAGATACTGAACCCAACAACACTGCAGTGCTGGATGGATGGATGGATGGAGGTTGGTATTTTGCAGTTGGTTCACAAACGCTGCAGGGTCGGGACCCCCTCCCATGCACCTGTTTGTGGGTGACATTTCTATGGGCCCCTTATTTTTATTTTATTTTGATGTTATTGTCTGTTTCCTACGTTTAGTTTTTAAAAAAAATAATAAAAAAAACATCATTAAAATAAAATCTTTCAAAAAATGAAAAATAACATAGAAAAGAGTTTCATGAATTTAACACTAGCATGTCTGGAAAAATTATAGGGCCAATATTAGCATTTGGAATTCATATTTACATTTTTTTCTTTTTCAAGATGACCAAAATTTCTGAGACAACAGAATGATAGATAGATGATGACGGTCATGCAAGGAGAACCTTGTGAAAGCTTCATGGGCAAAGATAAACAACTTTAAAAAATATATATATACAGGTATATATATAAAAATAGAGCTGTCAATCGATTAAAAATTTTAATTGCGATTAATCGCATGATTGCCCCATAGTTAATCTTTGATTAATCGCATATTTTTATGGGTTCTAAATAAACCTTAAATGAGTGTTGTTCAAGAATATTCATATCAAGGTCAATTGTTTATTCTTCATTTGAGCCACAGACCACCATTTGATGACATTTATTTAGACTTATTTTAAAGTAACTTAACTGATGCAGATATTTAACAATTATTCACCTGCATTTGGCGAAATTGAACCAAATAGATCCACTTGGCCTTTGGTTTACTGTGAGTTAATCTCACACTAAAAAAAATTAATCGAGTTAACTCACGGCTGAGTTAACCCACGATTAACTAGTTAATGCTGACAGCCTTAATTAAAAAAAAAAAAAAAAAAAAACGTCAAAATGACCTCTCAGGCATGCTATGTGTTAAAGCACAATTTTATGTACTGTATGTCCTGTAATTTCGGGAAGAAATAAAGAGAAATGTAAGAAATTCCATCAACTATAAAACCAAAGATTTAATAAGTAGTGGAACCAGCCCACTGAGCACAGATCTATACACAGCTCTAAAAAGGTCTAAAAGTGAAAGTTTTTTAGAGGTCTAATCTTAGATTAGACGTTTATTAGACATCTAATAGACGTCTATCTTAGATTATTAGACGTTGATCTACAACAAGGGTTTTCAACAGGTGGTCCGGGGACCACCAGTGGTCCTTGAGAAGGTTCCAGGTGGTCCCCAGGCTAAATGATGGAAAGTTGGTTAACCAGATGTAACTCTTGAGAGTGTAAAAAAGAAACCCAATTTTGGTTTTCATTTTTACACTCCCAAGAGTTAAAATATTCATCATCTGAATTAGCACCACTTAATTAAGAAGTTTACACTGTTTTGTTGTTGGCAAAATACAGCCTGGAATTGTGGACAAAACCAAAAGAATTCTTTAATTTTAGGTCTTTGGTGTGAAAATGTAATCAAATGGTGGTCCGTGGCTCAAATGCTGAATAAATGGTGGTCCCTGGTGTCAAAAAGGTTGAAACCCCCTGATCTACAAGCTTGTAGATCTGCTATATTCTATGTTCACTAGTTTGGGTTGTGGAGCGATTGTCTAATTTCTCTTTTGGGTCATCCAGGGGATATACAATGAGATCTGCTATTGTAAACAGATGCCTGGTGCATCTGTTGACCCCAAATACAGTTTTAACAATACATAGTACTTACAGTATTTTATTCAGATAATACTGTGTTTATACCAGTTTATTCGGCATATGAGACCACCATTTGATGACAT